>JAMOIN010000546.1:173395-243803 GCA_024666655.1 Dascyllus trimaculatus
GTGTTAAAGTGCATTCAGGTCTGACTCTGTCCCGTAATGCAGGATGTTACTTTAATTTATGGACAAATCAAAGTTAATTAAGGTTATTGATTGAATATTCCCTGTAGTAAATACCAATAGATAATCAATGTTCTAATCAGTGATCTATCAGCTGCAGTAAACGTAAACGGACTGAACATGAAAACACGTCTGTGATTTCTGCACTGGCAGCTGAACACATGTAGGTTTCCATGACGACGGGATGCATCCAGTGTGTGATGCTGTAACGGCTCCATCCAGTGGTTTTAGTGACACACAGGTCAACAGGTTTACAGGTGAAACATCAGGAAACCATCTGGTTAAATCTCAACTCTGAACAGAACCTGGACCAGGTTAGCTCAGCAGCATCGGTTACCATGGAGATGTAGCTCCACAGCACGGTTACCATGGAGATATTGGTCCGCAGCATCTGTTACCATGGAGATGTAGCTCCACAGCATCAGTTACCATGGAGATGTAGCTCTACAGCATCGGTTACCATGGAGATGTAGCTCTGCAGCATCAGTTACCATGGAGATGTACCCAGATGAAAAGAGAGCCACCTTTGTGATTCTGAAAACTCTGACTTTAGGCTCCGGGTGCCTGCTGACACTCTGGTCTTCGTAGTTCAGCCCTCCTAGCATGTGGTCTTCCTGTAGACCGATCCTCAGCTGAAGCGGAGCAGCAGACCAGATGGCAGATGAACACTCAGACGTTGTCACTCGTGTTTCCTCTTTACCCCGTTCTCTTGTGAAGGACGTCCAGTGCTGCTGCTGTTTTCCTTCACTGTTGTTTCTGCTGCAGATCCTGGTGCTGAACACAAACACTCAGGAGCTGGTGGCTTCGTTCAGAGTCACAACCGGAACCAGCAACACCACCGCCATCAAGTCCATCGAGTTCGCACGCAAAGGGAGGTGAGAGGCGACTCGTCCAGGTCATGGTTGTCCTTTTAGCTTCAGTCGTAGCGTCTGGATGAGCTGGAGTTGTTCCTCTAACCGAGCCTCTTCTCTGCAGCTGCTTCCTCATAAACACAGCAGATCGGATCATCAGGGTTTACGACGGCAGAGAGATCCTGACCTGTGGGCGGGACGGCGAGCCAGAACCGATGCAGAAGCTCCAGGACCTGGTCAACAGGTACGTCAGCGCAGGTGCTGCTTCACGATGCTGGTGTTCAGATGTTTGATAGGTCTGTGCAGCCTTCAGTCCCAGTTCCAGGTTCTCCTCCTGTGATCCGTGTGTTCAGGACTCCGTGGAAACGCTGCTGCTTCTCCGGAGACGGCGAGTACATCGTGGCCGGTTCAGCCCGGCAGCACGCCCTCTACATCTGGGAGAAGAGCATCGGCAACCTGGTGAAGATCCTGCATGGGACCAGAGGAGAGCTGCTGCTGGACGTGGCTGTGAGCTGCAGGACACACATGAACACACTCACTGATGATGAGCCTCGCTTTGTTGGATGCTGCTGCTCCACAGTCTGTTAACCGTCTCTCCTTCGTCCTGCTGCAGTGGCATCCGGTCCGTCCGATCATCGCCTCCATCTCCAGCGGCGTGGTCTCCATCTGGGCCCAGAACCAAGTGGTGAGTGGATGATGGATGAGGATCAGTAGTAACGATCCGTTTCTTCTTCCTCTGAACCCAGAACATGCTGGAGGCTTTGAACGCAGCTTATTTTAACTGACCACCACCATGATTCAGGTTATTAGAGCCAGAAACTGTTAAAACGGACTCAAAACTCAACATGTTTCATCAAACTCACTTTGTTCTATGTGTTTAATTTAAATTCACCAACCATAAGCTGTTTGCTCCAAGCAGATTCTGTAAACAACAACACATAAACAACACAACATGACATTATTAGTGACTCTGCTGTCACTGCGACCAACCAACCTGCTGAGAGGAGCCTTGAAGTTTACCCAGAATGCACCTGTTAAAGTTTCCTCAGGTGAATGATCAGAAACACCTCCAGATTAATTGTACGCTGCAGTGCATTCTGGGTAAACTTCACAGCTCGATGCAGTTCGTAGGTTTCTGTTCTTATTGTGTGAAACTTTGTTCTGCAGGAAAACTGGAGCGCTTTCGCTCCGGACTTCAAAGAGCTGGACGAGAACGTCGAGTACGAAGAGCGAGAATCTGAGTTTGACATCGAGGACGAAGACAAGAGTGAACCTGAGCAGACAGGTAGATGACGGACAGGTAGATGACGGACAGGTAGATGACGGACAGGTAGATGACAGTGTCTCCTGGTTCCACTGGTTCCACTGGTTCCCTGCTGGTTCCACTGGTTCCACTGGTTCCACTGGTTCCCTGCTGGCGTCTCAGACCTGTACCTGTGTTCCAGGTGCCGACGCTGCGGAGGACGAGGAGGTGGACGTGACCACCGTGGATCCCATCGTGGCGTTTTGCAGCAGGTGGAGACTCAGCGGCTTCTTGTTCATGTGATGTGTGTCAGACCAGGCGGTCTGGGTAAACCTGATCAGAGTGTGTTCTGTGAGCAGTGACGAGGAGCTGGAGGACTACAAGGCCCTGCTGTACCTGCCCATCGCCCCCGAGGTCGAGGATCCAGAGGAGAACCCCTTCGGTCCTCCGCCGGACGCCTCGGTCCAGACCGCTGCTCCAGACGAGGCGCTGGCCGGCGGCGACAAGAAGCAGCGACAGCCTTCGTCTGAGGGAGGTCCGGCCAAGAAGAAGGCCCGGACCACCACCATCGAGCTGCAGGGGGTTCCCAGTGACGGTGAGAACCAAACCCCCGTCGGGTTTTATCCTCACCAGCTGGTAGAACCGACAGGATCCACTGCTGTGTTTTCTGTCTGCTCTGATTTGATCCCTCAGAGCTCCGGGAGGCTCTGGTGGTTTTATCTGCTCCGTCTCATTTTAACTTGAATCCTTATTTCTTATTTATTTCTTTAAGCGTTTGTTTGCCTTTAGCTTCCTTCCTCTCGGCCTGATGTTCAGATCAAAACTGAATTCTCGTTCGGTGACTGTTGGTCTCAGCTGGGTCAGGAGTAGGTCGTTGTTTGATCCATGAAGCTCAGAACTTCTAGATTTTTACAGATTTTCTTTGGCTGTTGTGATTTTGTTAAGGATGCTGCGGTTTGAAGCTCAGTTCTGGGTTCCTGTCTGCTGGAGAAACAGCCCAGATGAGCAGTTAAAGAACTGAATGTTATGAACCGTAGAAGAGAAACAGTTGAATTTCTTTAAATATGTGTTTTATAAAAACTGAATAAGTGTCCTGTATTTTGCCCCAGGTGTTACCAACACTGGAGCAAATGGAGGCTCCACATGCTGTAGATAATGAACTGTTTCTATCCTTCATTAGAGGCTCCAACAGGTGGAGAAACCTGTGTTCTCTCCATGATGCCAGTAAATGTAGACCAGCTGTAGTTCCTGGTTGTTCCACCAGGGAGAGCCTCTTACTGTTTAATACTGTAGAGACCAGAGGAGGCGTCACTCAGACTACAGTTCATGTTGGTTAACTAGCAACGGGCACCATGACAAAGCCTTCTAAGGTGGTTAATGACCTCCAACCACAGTGAAGTTTACTGGCAGTGTTTTTCTGACCAGTGGCTTTGAGACGTTCTGAGTAACTCTGGACTGTTTGAGACATTTAGACAGTCGGGGTTCTGTAGACGGAGTTCCTGAATCACAGAAGGAACGAATCCTGAGTGTTTGGACCAACAGAAACACCAGATATGTATTAATTATTATTTATTTAATGGTTATTGGTAGCCAGGATCAGACGGAGGCTACGGCTGATGAGATGAGGTAGGAAGGGTCTCGTCCAGGTCCTGCTGCTCACAGAGTAACGCTGCCGTCGTGTCTTTGTCTCTTTGCTTTCACTGATCTGAGCTGTGGTTCTGTGTCCTCAGAGGTTCACCCCCTGCTGGGCGTCAAAGGCGACGGCAAGTCCAAGAAGAAGACCGCCGGCCGGCCCAAAGGCTCCAAAGGTAAAGACAAAGACTTCCCCTTCAGGCCCAAGCCCTACAGGGGCGACCGGCCCTCCTTCCCGGTGGTGTCCGAGGTCCTGGGCGGCTCAGGCCCAGGAGGAGGAGGAGGAGGAGGAGGGATGAAGGGCAGGGCAGAGGGGGCCCTGGCCTCAGGTAAGCCCACCACCACCACCACCACCACCTCCGGCCCTGCTGCTGCTGCTGCTGCTGCCCTGTAGTCTGACCCCCAGCCGGCTGCCTCAGAACCTGCCTGTGCTGCTTCCACCTCCAGCCGACAGCCGGAGCCACAGCCGGGTCAGAACCAGAGGAAGAGTCAGGCGTCCTGAACCGTAGCATCAGACGAGCACAGATCAGCTGAATTAGACGGCACCAAAGTCCAGGATCCATCAGGCAGAAAGTAAAAACACAGAACCAGTCCTGAACACCAGGGATAGAGTTAGAGCTTTATCTAAGGGGCTTCACAGCAACAACAACATAAAACTAGATCCAAACACCCAGAGGACAGAGCTGATGGACAGACGATGGAAGACTTAGAGGAGCTGTGGAGTCCATCAGAACATCAGTGAGGCGACAGATGTTCTTTCAGCAGCTGGAATCAGAACCTCTTAGACTTTCTGTGAAGCTCAGATATCGATGATCGATCACAGATAACCTTATTGATCCTCTGCAGGTAGTCGCAGTGTTGCAGCAGCAGGTTGCATGTCTAACATCACACCTTTAAACACGTAGACCAGACAGAGACATCCAGATGTTCCCAGATGAGATGAAAGACGGCGTTAGAGTCTCTCCTCCCTGAGCAGAGAGATTAGAGCAGGAGTCAGTCCAGAGAACGAACAGATTAAACCATGAACAGGACGAGACTCTAGAAGGATCAGTGGTTGGTTCATCCTCTGGGGATCCGCTGACTCTGATTGGTTCATCCTCTGGGGATCCGCTGACTCTGATTGGTGCGTCCTCTGCCTGCTCTGCGCTGTGGTTGGCTGTCGGCTGCAGGCGTGTCGCGGTGGATGAAGGCGTAGCTCGTTTCCCTGCAGGCGATCTGCCTCGTCTACATCTGCCTCCTGCTTGGCCTTTGACCCTCCTGCTCCCACTCCCGCCTCGCTCCCCGGGCTTTTATTGTGAAGTTCCTGTCTGTCTCCCTTCCTGTCTGTTCTGTTTCTGTGTGGAGCCACAAGTTTACAGTCTGTATGAGCTCCAGCTGGACTCAGTGACACATCGCTGAGTCCAGCTGCCTTCACTGAATTACCCAGAATGCCTTTCACCTGGTTGGTGTCGTCTCTGATTCTGTCGTCCTTCATGTCGTTCTGTGTTGACAAATGTACGTCTTTAATCCTGGAGGTGAGAAAATCCAGACCCATGTTCGTTTTTTACATCCTGGACTGGTTCTTCATTTCTGTTGGTGTCCAGCAGGTTTGTGTTTGAGGCTAGCTGGTCCTGCTTCCAGTCGCTAAGCTAAGCTAAGCTAAGCTAAGCTAATCCAGTTCTGAGCTCCAGCTTTCTCCAAGATGTTGATTTCTGTATTTTTAAATGTTTTTCCAGTGACAGGTTCCTGAAAGCCGACAGTCGCTCTGACTTCTTTATTTTTCTGTTTCAACCTGCTTTAAACGTCTCAGCCAGTCAGACGTCTGTAGTTTATGCTTAAGGACGTTTTAGAAACAGAACAGCTGAGAAGCCAGATTCAGAGTTTAATGTCTCCAGAAATAAACCTGACAGCCATGGAATGTGTTGAACGGATCCATCAGACCAGAACGACTGAGTGGATCCAGCAGAGGACTCAGTTTAATTAATTAAACCTCCAACCAGGCTGGTCCAGGGTCTCCATGACGTCCCTGTTGGTGTAGATCTATGGATGGATCCATGGTTCCACTAAAACAGTCTTTGGTCGACTTTTCACCAATTTTTGTGTGGAAATGACAAGACGAGGTTCCAGTTTGTAGATAATTAGACTAAATGCTGCTGTAGTGAACTACCTGTGGAGGTTCTCAGTCGTCCAGGTCCTGGTTTTCCTCGTGGTTTCAGTCGTAGCTTCTGGACTTGGTTGAGTTTCTCGATCTTCGAGTCTTAGAAGAACCCAAGCGAGTCCAGATGCTACGACGTACGTGAACTTTTGAGTTTCTAACTCTTAATGAAGCTTTCATCTCTCTTGAAGACCTGCAGACATCCCTTAAGGGACCCTGGAAGGTGGTCAGACACCCCAAGAACCCCCCAGACGTCTGCAGCAGGTCTTCTGGACTGGCTTGAGTTGATCGAAGACGTTCCACCTCTCGTCTTGGACTAGAGGTGGAACGTCTTCGATCAACTCAAGCCAGTCCAGAAGACTGAAACCACAAGGATCACATTGGTCAGCAGTGATCAGGTGTAGTTTTTATCCTGCTGTAGTCTGGAACCAGCCTCCGTCGGTTGTCATGGTTTCCAGCGGTTGAACCTCGGCGGAGTCGTTTCTGACCCCGGATGTTTCTCTGCAGGGAGTTTGGTGTCGCAGTCGTACAAGCAGCACGACATCGGAGGGATGGACTGATCCCTGCTGATCCCAGCTGATCCCAGCTGATCCCAGCTGATCCCTGCGGAGCTTCAGGCTCCAAACAGACTCTGAAGTCGTGTACGGACTGATTCAGGGAGGCGACCGGACCGGACCGGACCGCCGGGACGTCTCCATGGAAACCACACGTCTGTGTAAAGCAGAACTTCCCTGTAGTGTCGTCTTTCTTCTTCTCGTTGTTTTTATACGTATTAAACTGCTGATTTGTACTAACGAGCTGGTTTCCTGTTCCTCTGAGACACATTCATTCATTCAGCCTCCATCATGAGCTGTTTGTCACCAGGGATCAGGTCCTTCTTTGGTCTGAAACTTGGCCGAAGTTTTAATCTCATCGATGCACAGAAGTGAGCGTGTGAATAAATGAACCTCCAGTTAAAACCCTCTTGGTTGGTTGAACTGAGCCTCAGCAGAGTTTACCTGAACATAAAAACATGGATGCTGTGACTGGTCCTGAGCCCAGACATGGATTTTAGAGTTTCAGCATGAAGACAGAAATAGAAATGTACAAAACTCAGTTTGATTTATACAGCACATGTTTACAACATACGTCATGTCACAGCGCTTCATATAGTCGGAGAACAGAGAAGAGAAAACCCAAAGCTGCTTCTGGATTCCTTCTGAGCAGCAGGGAAAACCTACAGAACCAGGTTCAGGGAGGGAGGACATCTGCCTCGACTGGTTGGGTTGGGAGTGGGGAAGAGGAGGGAGGGATCAGAGAACAAACAGAGTCAGTGATGTGTAATGGAGATATATAACAGTATAGAGAGAGGAGAGGAGCCCAGTGCATCATGGGAGTCTACAGCAGTCTAAACCTACAGCAGCATCACTAAGGGACAGATCAGCTGCTCCTGAACAGCCCTAATTATCAGCCTCATCAAAGAGGAAGGTCTGAATCCTCATCCTAAAGTAGAGAGGGGGTCTGCCTCCAGAACCCAGACTGGGATCTGATTCCACAACAGAGGAGCTGATAACTGAAGGCTCTGCCTCCCTTCTGGAAACTCTGGAACCACAAGTAAACCTGCAGTCTGACTTTAACTCCTCCGTATTAACTTGTATGTATTCACTTGTCTATATTGACTCGTCTGTAGGTAGCTAGGTGCTTTATTGTTCTGATGGAAATTCAAGTAACCAGCAGCACATTAAACACACAGAATATACAGAAGTAAGAGATAAAAATCAGAACTGATAACCAGAGACGTCCATTGATACACATGCATGTGTCGGTCAGCCAGCAGTGTCAGGGAAAGTGCAGGTGGAATAGCAGACGTTTATCTGTGTGACGAGGCGTTGAAGAGCCGTTAAAATCCACTTTTATTCTGTTACACCGGCTTCAAAATATATGATAATGTTATGGTTACTGATGCTTAAGGTTAATATCCAGGTTACTGATCACTGAAAACATTATTATCCAGGTTGTATGTGGCCTGATCATCAAGGATGGGCCTGAATAAATGATTCAAAGTGGGTTTGAACATACGAGCTAAATGAACAGCATGGATGGAATAATGATGAGGACAGCAGGTAACCTCAGGACCAAACTGAACGTCTCTCTTTGTAGTAGTATTTTGGTAGTATACTTGTATTTTGTCTGAAATAAACCTTTAAATCCATAACTTGATAGAAAGTTCTGTTTAGGTGAGGATGATCACACCTGACACCTTCATCTTTTCCTGCAGTATTTTAGCTGTAATATCCACCATTTACTGAATTCACATCGTTTTATTTGGTGGTGTCGGTCATTTTAACCATCAGTATTCAGGTAATTTCCTATCATGTCCTACATACGGGATCCAGCAGGGGGCGCTGCAGTTCTTACTGTGATCTGCCAAGAAACACCACAGAAGAAGAGGTTCAAACAGGAGCCGCGCGGTCCGTGAACGAAGCATGAATTCCACGCTGTTAAAACGTGAATGAAACAGTGCGTGATGAGAGAGAAGTGGGTTCGTTCTCAGAATGGATGAACGGCGATGAGAAGGAAGCCGTGGACGGAGCCGCTGAACGGAACCGGGATTCAACGGCAGGTCAGTAACGATGCTCAGCTAGTAACGGGCTGCTAGAGAGTTACTCTGCTGCTCTGTTAGCTGTGTTAGCTCTAGTAGCCTGGTTAGCTGTGTTAGCTCTGGTAGCCTGGTTAGCTGTGTTAGCTCTGGTAGCCTGGTTAGTTCTGTTAGCTCTAGTAGCCAGGTTAGCTGTGTTAGCTCTAGTAGCCTGGTTAGCTGTGTTAGCTCTAGTAGCCAGGTTAGCTGTGTTAGCTCTAGTAGCCAGGTTAGCTGTGTTAGCTCCGGTAGCCTGGTTAGCTGTGTTAGCTTTAGTAGCCAGGTTAGCTGTGTTAGCTCTAGTAGCCAGGTTAGCTGTGTTAGCTCTAGTAGCCTGGTTAGCTGTGTTAGCTCTAGTAGCCTGGTTAGCTGTGTTAGCTCTGGTAGCCTAGTTAGAAAGAGTAGTGACACACTGAACTACACACAGGCAGGAGGCGGTGAGATTTTTACTGAGTGTTGGACGAACCAGAGCTGAATCAGACAGTTTCCACTCGTCGTTTATCGAATCGTTTGCTTGTACAGGCAGATTGCCATGTAGAAATACACGAGAACTGATATAAGATGGAATTTAATTAATCGGGAAGAAGTTGTGCCAGGTATTACTCATGATCATTAGTAAAAAGAAATAAGCTAAAAATATTAATACAATTAAAAAGTAAGAAGTAATAGTGGTAATGGTACTGAAGTAGTAATGCTACACATAATAATGAAAATTTGAAGGTCATTTTGTGGGGGAGTGCATCTAAGAAAAACAAAGCGATTATTAAAAAGCTGAAAACACTGGATGTTTTCACAGCATGCGTGAACCAAACCGAGCTCAACGCCATGCTATTGGCTGAACCCAACAGTTCGGGGCGGGAACTCATTGCTCAACCTCACCATGCTATTGGCTGAATGTTACATCCGACGTCGCCCACGGGGACACTTCCTGCATGTGAAAACCGGCGCCGTGTTATTCTCCTAGCTTACAAACCTGTATGTGGTTCCACTCTGAATTACATTAGATACGCACTTTCCTGAAGGGTCAGGGTGAGGATGAGGTTTAGATTGAAGTAAAGTTGAACGTTGAGCTCCGCCCCGAACTGCACACTGACGGTCTGGAGCAGGTCTGGACCCCTGCGGGTTGGAAAGCACCGCTGTGTTGTGTTGCACTTCAGTTCTCTTCTTAGTTTTCGCGAAGTTCTCATTAGTCGTCTGTTCTTCTCATAGTGTCCAAGTTTCCAAAAGCTGTCTGCCGCCACGTTCTTTCAGACACTCAACATCTCCGCTAACAACAAGTTAACGTCAGATCGGCTTTAAGTTTGTCTTGTAAGTTAGCTAGCATTAGCACCATAGCTACAATGTTTTTGGTTAGCTCGCCAGCGGTCCTCCTGTTTGCCTGGCACCTGACTGCAATAGCATCTGGACGCATACCTGGTAAGTTCAGGATCAATCAGTGTTTTATCCACAGTGTATTGTGAACGTAACTGCTAACTGTCGTTACCAGCTAGATTAGGTTAATTAGCTAGCTAGCTATCCGATCGCTAAATCAGGTGTCTAGCTAAAGAGATGCTAGCTGTCAAATACGTCCGGTAGCTTTTAACTATTGCTTCATTGCTGCTGAAGAGTCGTGATTTTAAGACTAATGTGCTTTTATGGAGATTTCTTTTCCACCCGTTGATCAGCTGTTATTAATGCTATGAGGGGAGCTCATACACAGTACTGTCCAGAGTGTTGCTGCATTATTAGATTTGATGTTTTCATCCAGCATCCTGTGCATTTCTCAGTCTCTGTGTTATTATGCAGCTGAAATATATGTGAATTATAGAAAAAAATATTAAAAGGCACACAGATTTCATACAAAGTGGCAGTGAGAGGCTCAGGTGGAATGTATTGAGTGCAGCCCTCCTTTAACATGTTGTGAACTCTCTGGGCAGATGAAGTGAGATCTACTGCAGTGATCTTCTGCTGTATCGCACCCGGTTTCACTGAAGACATGTCAGAAGTTTCTGACTGTTTGAGCTGCTTTCTACCGTGCTTGTGTGATTCCCAGTGAGGTCTCAGTCCATGCTTTTTGGAGTTGAGCTTCAGATACATATATTCTAAGAGTTGAGCTTATTGGAAGCTTGCTACTATATTTGTCCAAGTCTAAATCTCATCATACTATTAAAATGCAAATTGCATGATCTGACTGGCATTAAATCATAATTTTGCACCACAGTGACCGCTCTCAAAGGCCAAATCAGCAAACCAACTGGATCGTCAAGATGTGGTGTTTGATCAGGGGAGGACAAAAAAGGTCTGCCTGGTGGGAAGTTTCCTAGTGTTCCTTTAGAGACCAGAAGAAAGCTTGCAAATAGTTTGTTCAGCATCTGGCAGCTTCTACAGAGCTGAGGAGCTCGACGAGGAATGACCTGTGTGGAAGTGTAGCAGCGCCGCAATCACTTTTTCAGATGGGAAACGGGGCTAAAACACTGAAATATGCAAAAGCTCACATAGATTGGTGTTAAGATGAAGAGAATAGAGTCCTGTGGATGAAGTTTGCCATGTTGGGGTCCAGGATGAGTTAGAGAGCGCTTGTAGCCTGCGATGAAACACGGTGGAGGGTCTTCTCTGCTGGTGATGTTAGTGGAATCATGAATGCTGAAAAGTACAGGCAGATTTTATTCATCGCTAAAGCGTTGACATGACAACAATCTCAAAAAGCAGCAGGTGAAAGATCGACAGTGATGGACTGACCTCCATCAGTCTAGACCTGAATTTTACTGAAGCTGTATGGGATCATCTGGACAGAGAAATAAATGTAATGTGAAGAAAAGCTCTGGGAAGCGCTGAAGGAAGCTTTCTGTGAAACACCACATGATTACAGTTGACCCAAGAGATTTCAGAAGAGGGAGGTCACACTTCGTACTGACTGCAGAGAGCAGCTGCTGTGATTTCTATCGTTTTAATGCTCTGTACTTATCGCCTGTACAATCTGTTTGTATTTTGATACAGAGATTGAGAAGTGTCTTTATTTGCTGAAAGAACGAACCCTAATGGTGCCTTAAGGCCTTTGCACAGTGCAGCATTTATTCCTGGTCCTAGTATGTTCTTAGTATTTAACAGATTGCCTTTTTAGTTTAGACACATAGTCACTCTGCAGCTGCAGTTGATTTTAATCTCTTATAGCAAGATGCTAACTCTTGCCTGCCCACTGCACACTGCTGTTAAGCTGATGAGCTCAAAGAAAAAATTCAGTATTAATATTCATTAATTTCTGGTGATATTAATGTTCTTTCTCGTTATTTGCCTTAAACTTAGACCAACTCTTGTAAAAGCCACCAACAGCTTCCAGTAGCGATGTCTGCCTCGGGGTTTTTCTTTGTGTTGTCATAGCCTGATGCTCAGTAACTTTATCTTCCAGTTTGTCTTCACTGGTTTAGAGGATTTGTGTTTATTCCACACAGAGACATGTTGTACTGTTGTGTTAGCTGTTTCATAGTGTGGAGAATACACCAAAGTGCCTTTTACACTGATATTCAGTCCGATTTAAATGGGCACCGAAGGCTGGGCACCATTATATGGTGTCTGATAAAAATAAAGATAAAGAATAGACATGCAGGAGGAGCAGCTACGATGTAAAGGCCTAAAGGGAGGATCTAAGAAGAGAAAGCAGCTGTTCAACACTGTAAACGTCACATTAGTTCAAATTTCTCTTATTCTAAATGAAAGTGAGTTAGTTTAGTGTGTTTAGAAATGTACAATGCGACACAAAGCTAATGTCTAGCGTGGTAAGTTGTAACAGGCTTTACCTAAGATGGCATGTTATATTTATTAGACCAACTACTGTATCTGGTATTTCCTGTCAGACGTGCGCTTCTCTCTGTTCTTAAAGACGCTTTTGTACGACTTTAACACAGCACATGTCTGATCTGCGTGCATTCACATTAACACAGACACACAATGATGTGCTTTGAGTTGTGTGAAGGGATTTAAAGAGTTTTTCCACATTCAGGTGCCATTCTTGATCCAGAAATGTCGCAGAGAGAAAAAAGCCAATCTGCTGCTAACCTTCCCTTTGTCCTTCCCTTCGCTCTGCAGTTTCACATCTATTAACAGGTGAATGTCCATAGAAGCTAAACTGTACTGTGATGAAGACTGAACAGCTCAAAGGAAGGGAGCTGCACTTCAGCATTTATGAACAACAGCAGTAACTTCATCAAACACTAATAACTATACATTATTCTCAACATGCAGACAGTCTGGATCAGGATCCAGCAGCAGGTCTTACTCAGACCGGTGAGCTGTGTCAGAGTCACAGTTCATCACCTGCAGGTCAGTCTCTTGTTGCAGTGCATTCATATGGATCAAACATCGCCTGACGTTCTGTCCAGTCTGTGTGATGGATAAACTGTGTCTGTCACTGGTGGTGGTGATGTCTGAGTGAAGCCTCCAAGAAAAGTGGCGTCTGTGTGAATGAAAGAACACGTCACTTTGACGGATGAAGCAGCTTGAACATCTGTGTTCTGGTGTAGATGATGGGCAGGCAGTATCTCAATCAGTGGATAGACTGCCCTCAAGATTTTCTTAGTTTAAATATTTGTTTTTTTTATCTCGGCTAATTGAGTTTATTTGGACATTTGTGCTGAGAAGGAAGTACGTGTCTTTTGGTTGAGCTTCGTTTTGGTTGTTGCACTCTTTTCGTTTTAGTAGAGATTTCTGCTCACAACCAAACAGAAAAGAGGGTTCTGTGAATGTTGGGGTCCATAAACTACAAACACAAACATCAGTTAGGATGTTCCTGTTACTCAGTTCAGCAACGTCTGCAGCGAACGATGTGTGAAGCGCTGGAGCAGGTCTGCAATGTGACGTCTTCACCCGTGGATTGTTAACAGACATCAGTATTAATGAGAGGGTTGAAAGGTGAAGATAGTCTGGGACACACATTGTTTACAGATCTGTGGGAGGTGTCATGCAGGTGAGCATGAAAGACAAGAAGCAATATTACTGGGAAGGTAGACGGTTTATGTGTTAACAGATAGCTGCAGCTCCAAACACAGAACTGAAATAGAAATAGAGATGAAAAAACAAGCAGCTGGTTCATCCGGTCTCTTCTATGTGCTTAAATGTATTTGAGCATGTTTCTATGAATGTGAAAATGATTATCTATAACTGGGGCTACTAAATAAATAACGTAGTTGTCAGCTGGGCTTTCAGAGTAATTGATTAAAATGATGATTATTGATTAGATGTGATTTGTCTTCCAGGGCGAGATGTCACAACTGTGGCTGTCACTGAAGGAAGTGACGCCATCTTGGAATGTTTGGCCAACCCTGGGAAGAGTCTCCAACGAGAGCTGTTCGACTGGAGGAAGGATGAGAAGACGGCCGAGAAGACGGACGTTTTCATGTACAACAATGGCAGTCACTACAACAACGGCCAGTTCGGTCAAGATCAGCAGTTTGAAGGACGAGTCTCACATTTTCCCGGCCAGCTGAGAAACGGCAACGCCTCCATCGTCATCCGAAAGACCAAGATTGAGGACACCGGAAGCTACACCTGCATCTTTCCATTCCTTCAGCCACAGCAACAGAGCTGCAGTGTGAGACTCATCGTTGGTGAGTATGGAAGCGGTGGACTCCTAACACTGGAAGCACTCATATAAAGCAGGTGTTTAGATGATGGCAGCCAGAAGGGTCCGGTTCTCTCAGACACCCGGGTCATTAAAGGCCACTACTGGAGAATCTACAGCTGATTTTTGTCCTCTGCCCTTTGTAGGGATTATTTTATTCTTCTTATCCACTGGAAGCCTGTTGCTCCTTAAAAGAAGAGCTTCAGTAATATCATAAATTTAATTCTGACTGTTGAGAATCTCACACAGTCATCATATCAGCAGTGACCACTTGTTTTACTTTATATCTAAATCTGATCGTGCACCACTCCTGTACATCCACTGGGTTTCTTTCTGACATTAAATTTAGTTTGAAAGCAGAACCAAACCTGTAAACACTTTTACACTGCGATATTTCATTTACAGTGTGATTCAGTGTCGGCAGTAACAGCCTGGCCTCTGTCAGTTTGTTGTAATTGGAAAGGGGCTGCTACAAACTCAGCATCATTTCTTATTTTTGATTTTCCAATCTGAAATATATTCACATAAAAGGCTCGTTTTAAAGGATATGGGGCTGCTGATACTGTGTGTTTTTACAATTGGACAAATTAGTGGCTAACGTTTTGCTTTGCATTTGTATTAGTAAGTAAGTAAACTTCATTTGTGTCGCACCTTTCACAAATAAATATCACAAAGTGCTTTACAGCAAAATAGCAGAAAGATAAAAACAGAAATAACGTCAGTAAAAGTAGAAGTATGTGCAGTAGCACTGATAAAACAGGGAGTAACAGCTGAGACACGGAGCAGCAAAAGACACACATGAACACAACAATGATTAGAATAAACTAGAGCAGCTGCTGGTCCACCAAAGCATGTCTGAATAATAACGCTTTCAACTAGAAGCTCCACAGGAGTCGACTGATCTCAGTTTTAGAGGAAGATTAATCCACAGCTTTGGTGAGAGAGCCTGAAAAGCACAGTCACCATGGTTTATACTTGGCCTGGTCTTTGTCTGCCAGACCTCAGAGCTCTGTTTGGGGCAGGAGGGTGAAGGAGGTCCACAGCAGACCGGGCTGTTTGACCAGGCAAAGCTTTAAAAGTTAGCACCAGTGTTTTAGAATGAACACGAGAGTGAAGAGAGGACAGGACGGGGTGATGCTGGATCTCCGGTTAGTTCCTGTTTAAAGGCGAGCAGCTGCGTTTTGGACTGTCTTTCCCTCTGATTCAGATGATCAGGATCGTTATCAGGCTTCTGCAGAGCTTCATGATGAGCTGATCATTGGAATCAGGTGTGTTGGAAGAAGGAAACATCTAAAACATGCAGGATAGGGGCCCTTGAGGACCAGGATTGGACGCCCCTGATCTAGATGATGAAGGCAGCGTTCAACACAGTCACTCAGTGGTCCCACATGCTGCTCAGTAGAAGCTATCTGTTTGGACTAGATGAGTGGTATTTCTCTGTGCCATAGAGCTCCATCCCTGTTAATCTGATTAGGTTTTTGGAACCTTTCTGCATAAGTTTGTGTACCAAGGAGGTAAAACCCCAGCGTTCCTTACAATCAGCTGTGAGCTTCCACGTTCTTTTGTTGTTGAGCTACTCGTGCTACGTTACTGAAGTCCGAGGCCAGCCAGTACTGCGCTAAAGTTCACTGACGTTTTCCTTTGCAGAGCCGACGTTTAGGGACCGGTCAGGAGAAATCTCAGGTGAGTCTGAACTGATTTTCTACAGCCACAGGGTTCCCAGGCTATACAGAGGAAACAGCTGAAGCATTTTTATCTTCTTAGAAATGTGTAGAATTAATCATCAGTGCAGACGTGTAGCAGGACCTGTGACTGTAACTGAGAATGGATCTAGTGATGTTAATAATTCTGAAGTACAGTTTCTGCTAAAATGTGTTTGTCCAATAAATATTTAAGAGATTTGCAGAAAACTAACTAATTTAGAAAACTAACAGGGGAAATGTGCGATGAGTCCTGATTTTAAAGTTGCATGGGCCATCAGACGTGAATCCACCAGACCACCTCCAGCAAACCGCCTGGCAGGTTTCTTTGCTGTGGGTGTTTCTCCCTGTCAGAGCCCCCAGGGACAGTCGGCTTCTGATTCCTGATGAAGCGTTGGGTTGTGTTGTCGGCGTTAAAGGTGTGTTCTATTCTGATGGGAACAACACACCAGCTGTTGTTTCTACCCATCAAGCAGAACCAGAGCGGATCACATCAGGACCTGAGCTCTGTGTGTCCGACTGATAAAACCATGACTTGTTCTGTTACAATGAGCTTTTTGAGCTGATGCAGTGAATCGTAGTCGTAACTGAGATGGCAGCATTGGAGTCAAACGGCTGCAGTGAATGATTCCCAGTGGTCTGCTGATCCAGTACAAGAATAATAACACATTTATTTTGCACCACGCAAAGACGCTTTAATGAACTACAGAAAGAATAAAAGCAGAATAAGCCGTACAAACATGAATGTGAGCAGGGTTTTCTCTTTTAATTTAGCTCTACTACTAGTTTGATGCATACGGTGATAAAGCTTTTGACCATGTTCCAGTAGTCATGGCAGGAAAATGTAATTTAGGTGCATCCCTCTCAAGCTGTTTCTTACTTGGGAATATTCCTGTTTTTATTCAGATGAAGGTTTCACGTCTAAGTTGGTGAGTAAAGCTCAGCTGCTGGGCGTCGCAGTTGTAACACTGACATGGTACAAATTAGTGACGTCAAGACTCTCAGTTGATTCTCCTAAACTGTCTGTTAAGTTAAAAACCTGCAGGTCACAGCAGCCTGTTTTTGACCAAAGTGATAAACTCCTAGCTTTAGAGCTGCTCATCTCACAAAACAGTGCCATTAGCATCAAGCTATACGAGTCTCAGTTGAAAGTGTCAGTGCTGGTTGAATTAGCAGTTAGCAACTACATAAATGGTAGCATCAGCACTGGTCACTACCTGGAGCATCTCCTAAACAGGCCTGGGTCAGTTGAACGTGGCAGTGTTAGTTGAATTAGCAGTTAGCATTTAGCAGCTAGCTAAATGGTAGCATCAACATTGGTCACTACCTGGAACATCTCCTAAAAGGGCCTGGGTCAGTTGAACGTGGCAGTGTTAGTTGAATTAGCAGTTAGCATTTAGCAGCTAGCTAAATGGTAGCATCAACATTGGTCACTACCTGGAACATCTCCTAAAAGGGCCTGGGTCAGTTGAAAGTGGCAGTGCTTGTTGGACTAGCAGTTAGCATTAGCATTTAGTAGCTAGCTAAATGGTAGCATTAGCACTGGTCACTACCTGGAACATCTCCTAAAAGGGACTGGGTCAGTTGAACGTAGCAGTGCTGGTTGAATTACAAGTTAGCATTAGCATTTAGCAGCTAGCTAAATGGTAGCATCAGCACTGGTCACCACCTGGAGCATCTCCTAAACAGGCCTGGGTCAGCTGAACGTGGCAGTGCTGGTTGGATTGTGTAGCAGCAGTGTGAACTGGCACTAGGGGGGGCGACTCTGGGACTCGAGAGTTCACCTCCTAGCCTCCTGGAGGTGTCGTGGGACTAAGTAGGAGAAACAGCGTTGAAGGGAGGTTTCCACCTGATGACCCCCAGAGACGTGTTAGGAATCACTGCTACTGGTAGGTATAGAGACAGATTAGGGGTCCTAGGTCCTTCATGGAGGATGGATCCTGTATGTTTGAGCTCAAAGGTCTGGTGTTTAAATTAACTTTGACATTAGTTTTATTGCAAAGATCAGATCATGCATCAAGTTTATGTGCCTTTTGTCATGACAGCAGACAGACCTTTAGAGGTATATGGTTACTAAAAGCTGCAGTAAGTTCTTTTTAACTTGGTGTGCTCTACTGTGTTCTTGTTAATGTGTCCACAGGTGTCGCTCTTGAGCCTTGTGTTTCAATATACAACGTCTCAGACTCCGGGGTCCAGCTGAAATGTGAGGCCAGAGGTGCTTTTCCACAGCCAGAGGTGCAGTGGCTGGACAGTGATGGACGCGTCCTTCCTGCTGAGGAGCCAGAGGTGGTGGTGGGAAGAGGAGGTCGCTTCGACATCACCCTCCACACAACGGTGAAGTCCACTGATGGCAGCTCCTTCCGCTGCGTGGTGAAGCAGGAGCACTTCCACCATGAGACTGGACGCAACATCACCGTGTCAGGTGAGCTTCACTGTGGTGGATGTGGATGTTTGTCTGCTGTGATTTTAACGTTCACAGGTTGTAGGAGCGTGGACACCCTAGTCTGACAGGTTGTAATCAGTCTGCTGTCCTTGATCTGCGTATATTTACATTGTCAGCCTTACGCCAGGTTTTTGTGATGCCTTTCAGAGAAACTGTTGGAGAAAACCTCCAGAGAAGTGGACCCTGGATCCTTCTCAAGCGGAGTGGCTTTGGGAGCCGTTATTGGAGCTTTACTCGGTCAAGCTTCATGTGTGGCTGCAATCTGCATCAGAAGACACCTTAGAAGAGGCAAGTCCAAATCTGCAAACTGCTTTAACACTTAGATGATGACTGTTACTGCTGATGAAGACTAGACTTCGCTGTTAACCGTAGATGGTTGTCAGAATGCCACAAGTTTGGAGAAGTTAAATCTAACTGTTGTGAATGGAGTCAGCAGCGAAACCTGTTTTAACCACCTGGAAAAAAGCTCTCCGTTTAAACGTCAGTGCCGTACCCTGCTGTCACACTACTTAGGTACATTCGTGTCTTTATTGCACGGTTTGGTCTTTCAGTTTGAGAGCATTGTTTATCCATTTTACGTTCTGTTTAAATTCTTTACTTCACGGTCTCTCAGCTTCTGCTCCATCTCTTAGCCTGCATTCAGTTTGAATGTCGTCTGACTCACCAGGACGTAGTTATCAGCCACCTTTGTCCTTCCTTCTGCCGTCTGTGTTGAAACGACATCATTGACCTCAGAGCAACAAACTGAAAATTCCAGGTTTTGCAGCTGGTTTGGATCGTGCAGTCAGACAGGTGCTAGTCTTTTGCAGTGGACCGTCCATGTTAATCGTAGTACTTATTGTCCTGCAGGCAGATAATAAGAGCAAAACACCAAACTTCCAGCAATGTTGATGAACGTCAAAGCCGCATCCTTTGCTGAGCTCCGTCCGTGATGACTGCTTTCACTTTAAGGACATACAAAGAAGCCAAGGTGTTGGACCGGTAGCCCCTTAGAGTAGGGGCTCTTTTCAGAGCCACCATTCCTACCGTTGTTATTCCAGAGCTCAGGTGTTGCTGCTTCGCTCTGCCTCCGTCTGTCATTTGTGTCGACCAGCAGCTGTTCAAATGAAGCGTCTCCAGACTAGAGGGAGGTGACTGTATATCATCATGTAACATTGAGAGTGAAGCTTGTTTGGGTCACTTGGAGCCGCTGAACCTCAAGTCGTCTGGAGAACAAAGTCTCATGAAACAACAGACAAACTTTTCAGTCGGCCTCCATCACTAACAGTGTGAAAGATGATGCCACATTAAAGTCACGTCCAGAGCAGCACACTTTATTTCTGTACCATTTAAACAGCTGTCTTTTCTCTTCTGCAGGTGGTCGTCAGCCAGGAAACAGTCCTTCAGCGCAGCCACTTAAAGTGGAGAACGATCAGGGTTCAGGTAGGGAGGAGTTAACACATGCATAGACAGGAGACGGGTCAAAGGAAAACCAACGCAGTGTCTTAGTAAGGTGTTGGAACGTGATGGTTCTAGTTTACTGAGCTCTTTGGACTGCTGGTAAATATCAGCGTTCCTGAGTGATGCTGATATGTACCAGTGGTGGAACCTTCACTGGCCTCATGAAAACCGTTGGATGCTTTCACTTAAATGGTGACGCCATGGAAGCACACGACGCCCCTCTGCAGGAACACCCTTCTTCCTCCTGACGGAGCCAATCAGACCCTGATGATGGAACCTTCCATCCTACATCTCCTCCAGGGTTCGGGACTCAGCAGCTGCTTTAGCATCTCCACATCTCGCCATTACTAGTACTGCCAAAACCCCCACGACCCCCTGTCCCCCCACCACCTCCACTGACCATCACATGGACCACGGAGGCCTCAGCAGTGTGGCGGTTTCCCCTGCGTCCTGGTTTTAACTGTCACCTTTGTTTCTATGTGTATCAGGATGAGGTCATTCCTTTATGCTGTTTATGTGTGAATTATTTTCCTGTGTGTTATTAGCTGTGTACCAAAGCTACAAAGACACGGTCACAGTCTAATCTTTTTATTTTGATCATTGGAAAGGGTCAGTAATTATTGATAAACTAAAAGTTTATTGTGATAAATTCTTCAAGGGGAGATTTTTATGAAACGTGTGATGTTGAAACCAACTTAAAGCAGCACCTCTGCCTTAGAAACTACTTTTATGAAGCTTTTAATTTGTGGTTTTTCATCTCAAAGCGGTGCCAACTTATAGTTTCTATTGAGGTCCCTCAGCAAGCCTCGTGTTTTGTTTAAGACCCTTGACTCGGTTCTTGGTGCCCCTCAAACTGTCTGTGTGGAGGCCTTGTGGAAACTTCCTCCTCTTTTCTATTGATGAGGGCGTAGACCTGGATCAGAGAGTCCAGGTAGGAGGGAGGGAGGGAGTAGACCTGGATCAGAGAGTCCAGGTAGGAGGGAGCGTAGACCTGGATCAGAGAGTCCAGGAGGGAGGGAGCGTAGACCTGGATCAGAGAGTCCAGGAGGGAGGGAGCGTAGACCTGGATCAGAGAGTCCAGGTGGGAGGGAGGGAGCGTAGACCTGGATCAGAGAGTCCAGGAGGGAGGGAGCGTAGACCTGGATCAGAGAGTCCAGGTAGGAGGGAGGGAGCGTAGACCTGGATCAGAGAGTCCAGGTAGGCGGGAGGGAGCGTAGACCTGGATCAGAGAGTCCAGGTAGGCGGGAGGGAGCGTAGACCTGGATCAGAGAGTCCAAGTAGGCGGGAGGGAGCGTAGACCTGGATCAGAGAGTCCAGGAGGGAGGGAGGGAGCGTAGACCTGGATCAGAGAGTCCAGGAGGGAGGGAGGGAGCGTAGACCTGGATCAGAGAGTCCAGGTAGGAGGGAGGGAGCGTAGACCTGGATCAGGGAGTCCAGTAGGAGGGAATGTGGACCCCCTACTAATGAGGTGTAGAGAAGCTGCTAACTGAACCAGTCCTGTGTCCATATAAATGTGATGGTTTGGTTGAAGGGGCTCATTGTTGTCTTTGATACTGGAGTCTGGTGACCTTTGTTGAACATGTTTGTAAAACCGGGTCACTGAAGCTGTTAAAGTTCAGACTATTTTTGATATTATAATAGTTTTTTATTCTGTTTTCAGTCAAAGGGAGGAAAAACCACAGTTTGCTGTCATGATTTCAGGAAGTGAGGGATCACGGTGCCAAATAAAACTTCCTGTGTCTCGGCTTCACGTTGTTCTGTTTGTGTCTGTATTAAGGCCATGAAATCAAAACGTTGGACTGTGTGAATAAAACCAGTGTAGTACAGAGAGGGATCCATAGTGGGATCACATGCCATCATTAAACACTCCACAGTGTTGTATGTGAATAAAAATATTGATTAAAATCCTTAAAATACATCCCAAAATATCTCATTGTACAGTAAGTTGTAAAATATGTTGCTAATATTTTCATATCAGCAGCATTTATGTTTCATCAGGTATAATTTGTCTGTACTTCCTGATTTAAACTGGATTATGATGCCTGAATATTGCTGCTTGGAGAAGGCAGTCTGGTTTGTTCCCTTTTTAAAAACCAGAGCCTTGTAAAGGCAGCGTCTGCACAGCGATGAGGAGGCAACGTCCACAGAGCCATGTGGAGGGTTTGTCAGCAGGATTACAGTGTAATGCTTGTGATGATGTTGGTGTGCAGTCACCTGAAACAGGAGTCACTGTTTCCTTCATGAGCACAGGTGAGTCCTGTTCACACTGAAGAAGAAGAAGATCACAGACAGTAAATATAAGAAGTACTGGACAGCTCAGGGTTCATGTAGTCAGTCTTCAGTAGATGATCCTCTGTCTGCAGGTCCATCTCTGGTCCTGTGTTGGTCTCCATCAGTCTGATCATCTGGACGCTGACATCTGACCTCATCCTGCTATAAACCGTTCTCAGGTGGACTGAGGTCTGGACTCTGACTGGACCTCCAGAACCTCCACCTTGTTGTCTTCAAAACATCTCTGTTTGCTTCGACTCATCGTCTGGATGGAAACTGATCTTCTCCAGGTCTCAGTTCTCTATCAGACTGGATCAGGTCGTCCTCCAGGACTCTCTAGACTCTGCTGGATTCATTGACCCTCTACCTTTAAAAACCTTCCAGGACCTGCTGCTGAGAAACATCCCCACATCATGATGCTGCCACCACCGTGCTTCACGTCATGATGCTGCCACCACCGTGCTTCACGTCATGATGCTGCCACCACCGTGCTTCACGTCATGATGCTGCCACCACCGTGCTTCACGTCATGATGCTGCCACCACCGTGCTTCACGTCATGATGCTGCCACCACCGTGCTTCACGTCATGATGCTGCCACCACCGTGCTTCACGTCATGATGCTGCCACCACCGTGCTTCACGTCATGATGCTGCCACCACCATGCTTCACATCATGATGCTGCCACCACCGTGCTTCACATCATGATGCTGCCACCACCGTGCTTCACGTCATGATGCTGCCACCACCGTGCTTCATATCATGATGCTGCCACCACCATGCTTCACATCATGCTGCCACCACCGTGCTTCACACCATGATGCTGCCACCACCATGCTTCACGTCATGATGCTGCCACCACCGTGCTTCACATCCTGATGCTGCCACCACTGTGCTTCACATCATTATGCTGCCACCACCATGCTTCACGTCATGATGCTGCCACCACCGTGCTTCACATCCTGATGCTGCCACCACTGTGCTTCACATCATTATGCTGCCACCACCGTGCTTCACAGTGGGGATGGTGTGTTTCAATTCAATTCAGTTTTACTCATAATAGCGCAAATTCACAACATAGTAAGGTACAGACATTATGTATTTTAAACAGACAACAGAAAACACAACAACCCAAAGCTTCTTCTGTATCCCTCTGAGCAGCAGTCAGCGATGGTGGAAGGAACTACAAAACCTCCTAGTATAGGGAGGGAGGAACAACCTCTGATAGACCCAGGCTCAGGGAGGGAGGACATCTGCCTCGACCGGTTGGGTTGGGAGTGGAGATGAGGAGGGAGGAGAACAGCAACACAAACAGAACAATGAACATTTTGGAGGTCATGGGGCCAGAAACTGCAGATCAGAGAACAAACACAGAGTCAGTGATATGTGACAGTAGAGAGAGGAGAGGAGCCCAGTGCATCATGGGAATAGTCCAGCCTGGAGGTTCCAGATGCATGGACTAGTTTCTCAGCATCACTCTGGGACCAGACGTTCCTCACCATGAACTGTGGTTGGGCCTCGATGCACAGAGCAGCCAGGAGGAAGCTGAACCCAGCTGGGAGGTGGACTCAGAGAACAGAACAGGAAACAGTATTTTAAAGCAGCCTGGCAGCAACTTCACCACCATGATGGAGAGATTTCCACCGAGGCTCAGTCCATCTGTCAGACGCTGATCCTCACAGAGCTCTTTGTCACATTCACATGTTTAGTGGAGGTCCAGTGTTTCCTTCTCATGTTGTTTATCTGTCAGGACAATTCAAGACGCCTCTACAGAGCTCCAGGACCAGGACACAGATGAGACGCATTCAGGGTTTCTAGCAAAGTCTAGTTTCCTCAACCTGAACCTGGTCAGAGGTTTCTTCTGAAAAGGCTTCCAGCAGATCAGAAGCACCAAGAGAACATTCAAACCTTTCATCAAACATTTGTAGTGCAGAATCAAATCCAAGCAGACTCCACATTAAAGGCTGTGGAAACCTCCAAAGAAGCTCACATTAACCTCTGAGGAAGCAGCTGCTCCTGAACATCCAACACATCCTCAGCAGTCATCAGACAGACGGAGGCCTCCAGTCGTCTCTGGACCCCCACAGGACAGAAGCAGCTCCTCCACCCTCAGCTGACTCTTCATCACTTCCTGTCCAGTCAGAGGCCGACAGAGGACCACCAGGTGACCCGCTGACAGGTGATGTCCATCATCATCTGGCCTTTGGTCTGAGGCTCTTTGTGTGGAACTGATCCCTTAAAACTGACCCAAAGACCAGAAACACATCCTGGATTTATTCACATCAACAGGACAGTTAAGGACCCTGGAAATAACTTAGAGGGACATTTTCAGGGTTTCTGCTTTATTTAACTTTAAATTCACTTTAAACTGAGCAAAAAGAAAAAGCATTAATTTATGGAATCCAGCAACCATCATTTAGATCAAAGTGGACGAATTTAATGGTGTTGAACAGGAAAAGAATCTGCTGTGATGGAAACATGAAGGAACAATGTCAAGAAGAAATGACTAAAATGAGCAACTAGACTTTTACTTTCCAAGATAATGATGTGAAACTGTGACTTGGCTTTTGGTGCTTTTATTAAATCTGTCTTTAACTGTTGCCATACGATCATAAAACATCCATGATACATACAAGGAACAGACCTGGAGGAAATATATATTATTGGATAATATTAGAATTAAAAACATCAGTGATATTAAATATACATCATCCATGAATCAAATCCACGTGTGTCTATCAGCACATGTATGTTCAGATGCTGACCTTCTTCTGTAGAGTCTCTGGCTCCAACCTGAGCCTCATATTGTCTGATATCATGGATCACAGTCACAGCATGGCTGCTTCCCTCTAGTGGACACAGGCGGTAACTACATCCATCAAGTCAGCCAAATGACGCAGAAGCTACACTTCCAGGTAGCTCCTTCAAAATAAACCCTGACTAGCTGTTCTTACTATTCATGAAAGTGATTTTGGGAAACTCAGAGTGAAGCTGATCTGGAATTAGCGCCAGTTAGCTTCTCCACTTACTGGGAATGTTTGCTTGTATTCTGAGTAAAGTTCAGACACTAAATGAATCCAGGTTGTAGCTTAATACCAACCTACAACAGCATCCATGACCGGCAGGGTTAGCCGAGCTAGCAGTGATGCTAACGAGCTTTTGTACCGGCTCAGACTGTTTAAAGCCGACAGACAGAGACAGCTTTAATATAAATCTACTATCAGAGACGGAGACGTGGTTTCATTTAGTTTGACTGCTGATGTTTTACTGTGTGACTGGATCTGACTCCATAGTAGTGAAGTCAACATGCTAATCGGAGCTAACCAGCTAGCTACAAGGTGGAAACCAACTCCACAGCAAAGTCAACAAAATCATAGAGAAGCTGTTCCTGCTGGTGGTCCTTCACAATAAAACAATATTACGATTAATTTTAACAAAATTATGACAAAGTGATTTTGTTTGACTTGAAGACAGAACATTCAGAGTTTATGTGCAACAACTGATCAACATATGAAACCAACTCCTGTTAATAATTTAGGTTTTCTCTAGTTTCATTTATCTTTTGCTCACAATTATAAGGAAACTGAACGACTCAGAAAGACTGCTGTTTAGAATGAAGCTGTAATTAGCATTAGCTAGCTTCTGCTCTTGTTCACATTGTTCTTGTTGTAGTCTTAGTGAAGTTAAAACAGAAAAGTAGCTGCTAGCCTGGAGAATACAGCGCTACATATATACATATATATACACACACATACAGACCAACAAGAGTATAGATGTTCTGGTTTGGTTCTTCTCTTCTGTCTTTTTTTAAACTTTGTAAACTGCAGGGGTTCAAGGCTTCAGGGCTCCACGGTGCTGGTTACTGGGACAAGATGTCGCTCTCACTCTCCCACCTCAACCTCGTTCCAGTCCGGGGACTCGAACCGGAGACCCACTGGTCACAAACCCCGAGGCCCTTTTTAGTTTTGATTTGATTTGATCTGAATATTAATGTTGGAACATCAGAGTGTGAACATCATCAACCTCCAACGGATCATGTCTACATTAACTGAACTTCTCCATCATCCACAGTGTGGAGCTGCAGCACTAAACTACACAGTGGGAACAACACACTTTACACTGGTTCCCAGTCCACCTCCCAGTAACAGGGACCAGTCAGAGTCTCTACACACCAGCTGCTGCTGCTTCAACCTCTGGATCATCAGGACACACTTCATCCTCTCAGAACAAACACCGTCCTGATCAGTATCAATACTTCCATCTGCAGAGAGAAGAAGAAAGAACAGAGGAGATCAATGAGTTTGATCAGCATGAGACAACAAACAGAGAGATCAGATGTGATGGACACTCTGATGGAGGAGGACCACTGTCTGTGCACATCTGGAAGGCTGTCAGCTGGAATCAGCTTCATGTCCTCAACACATCAACACAACAACAACAGTGGGCTTCACATCCACTCAAACACATGATGACAACCAGCTTGTGGCTCCTCTGATTGGCTGACTGCTGTCTCTGTGTTCCTGTCCAGTCCTGGAGTCTGTCTCCATTCTGCTTCACAGCTTCACTGAGAAGCTGCAGGTTTACAGGAGACACTGGATCTTTGCTCTGATACTGACTGTTTAGTACAAAACTGACTGACTGGAACCTTCTACTGACCTCAGAGTCTTCAGGCTGCAGTCTGGACTCTTCACAAGATCCTTCAGATGTTTCACTGATGAAGCCTTCAGGATGTTCCAGCTCAGGTCCAGATATTCCAGATGTGAGGGGTTGGACTTCAGAGCTGAGACCAGAGAATCACAGCTGATCTTTGACAAACTGCACCACTTCAATCTGAATAAAGAATAAAAGATGTAGATCAGATCAGTGATGATCCATCAGATGTGTTCTT
The DNA here is from genome assembly GCA_024666655.1 of Dascyllus trimaculatus. Taxonomy (NCBI): domain Eukaryota; kingdom Metazoa; phylum Chordata; class Actinopteri; family Pomacentridae; genus Dascyllus; species Dascyllus trimaculatus. The sequence continues at coordinate 200,264 of JAMOIN010000546.1, forward strand.
CACCTGCAGGTCTGCCTTCATCTGTCTGCATGTGTCAGTGTGTTTGTGTGTTTCGGATCAATATCAGTGATCAGACATGATCAGTCAAATCACATTGAACTGAACAAACAAAAGAAATATTTCTGCTTCTCTCAGTAAACTTAGTCTCTTCTAACTGATCTGAGTTCAGAGGATCTTCTGGATCCACATGTGACTCTTCAGCTCTAATTACAAACATTCATTTCCTTCAACAACCAACAGGAACATTTTCTACACTTCCTGATACAAACACTCCACTTTGGTCTCAACAAACTCAATTTAGGACACAAACAGAAAATGTGGCCCAGAGCAGATTTACAGCTTCATGGATGGAAGTTCTGTTGGAACATAGATGAGCTTCAGTCGTCATTAAACACAGATCAGATCTACAACAGTAACAGACAGTCAGTGAACTGACCTCAGAGTCTTCAGGCTGCAGTCTGGACTCTCCAGAAAACCACACAGATGTTTCAGTCCTGGATCCTTCAGGATGTTGTAGCTCAGGTCCAGATGTTCCAGATGGGAGGGGTTGGACTTCAGAGCTGAGGCCAGAGAATCACAGCTGATCTCTGACAACATGCAGCCCCACAATCTGAATAAAGAATAAAAGATGTGAGTTGAGGAGACAGAGTTCCTTGTTGAAACCATCCAGAGGTCCATCATGTGTTCAGAGCTGAAGAAGCTTCTCAATGTACAAGTTGATCACATGGAAACTCCAAACAGCTGAAGCCAACAGGAAGCAGCTTCCAACAGTCCAACAGAACCAGAGAAGAAGAGCTCTCATTCATATTAATGACAACATGCTGCTGCTCCAATCAACACGGAGTGACTTCAGCTCTGAAACTCTGCAGCTCCACCAGCGGCTCCATCCATACAAACTGATGCTGAGCAACAAACACCAGGAAAAACACTCTGACATTTATTTCACTTCCTGCTCAGAGTCACAGAAACACAGCAGAAGGAAACCAGGACAAGACCAGGCTCCAGACTCTAGAAGATCTTCATGTTCTGGAACCATGGACACATTTCAATCAGGACTCTACATTCACATCATCTCATTATTGATCATCTGTCATTGATAGAGGAAAGTGTCCATCAGTGTTCAGAGGAAAAGGTGACGTCTTCAGACTGTTTTCTAAACCTGAGTCCATTTAAAAAGTTACTCTGAGGATCTGAAGGACACCAACGTCCACATCAACAATAATCCCAACCAATGTTCTACATTAATGTCATTTCCACTTCCAGTCACTGGTCTCTTTAGTCTACATCAGTCCTGATCATAACCTCCACAGATTCATTCATTCTCAGGATTTTAACCTTTATTATTCTAGTTGTTGTCACTGACATTAAAGGAAATGAACTTGACTTTGTCTCTAGTCATATATTCATCAGTAGAACCTTGACATTGATGGATCTGAACCCTTTAAATACCAGCCTGTGTTCATGATGCCACAGCTGTTTGAATGAAATTAAACATTTATTTTCATACAGAAGTGGATTTTTCTGACCATCACAATCTGTCATGTGTCAGTGATGAACACCAGCATGGATTCTGATGCATCATTACTACATTTGGAGCAGCAGCACATTGAAAACCTCTCATGAGAACTTAGAGTCCATGTAAAATGTCCACTGGTGTTCATTGGTCCCATCAGATTATAAATACTGGTGTCAGATTTTAGACTGAACTCATGACAAACACTGGAAACTCTGATGGTTCAATGAGGATTCAGTCAGACTCATGGACAGACTGAATAATCCTGTGTGGACTGAACAACTGCTCTGATGATCTCCAATCAGGTTTCAGGCCCATCACAGCACTGAGACTGCTCTCACCAAGGTGACAAATGACATCCGTCTGAACACTGACGTAGGTAAAGTCTCAGTCTTAGTCCTGCTGGATCTGAGTGCTGCGTTGGACACAGTCCATCATGTGATCCTGTTGCAGAGGTTAGAGGACTGGGGGGCATCTCCGGTCATGGTTCAAGTCCTGTCTGGAGGACAGGAAGTACTTTGTTCAAATCAGAAAAGACCAGATGGCAGTGACCTGTGGGGTCCCCCAAGGGTCCATCCTGGGACCCCTCTTGTTCAGTCTTTCCATGCTGCCCCTCGGCCAGTTAATACGCAGTAATAATGTGTCCTATCACAACTATGCAGACGACACTCAGATTTACATCTGGCTGACAGCAGGTGGACATGGGCCTGTGGACTCACTCTGTCACTGCCTCCAACAGGTCACTGTGTGGATGCAAAACAACTTCCTCCAACTGTCTGCTCTCTTCTCTTTTACTATTCTAACTGATTGTTATTCATGTTTTATTGATTATGTTTAAATTGTAATTGTCTGTTTTTAACTTTTCTCTTTTCCATTTTCTGAAGCACTGTGAATTACCCTGAGTATGAATTGTGCTATAAATACAAACAAATCTGCCTTGTGTGTGTAAACAGACGTCAGCATGAAGATCCTCAGTGTGGATCAGTAGAAGATCAGCCTGATGGCTGCAGCTTAGTGTCACCACAACTTTACATCACATTCATCTCAGCACACAAACTAAACATGATGTCTGACCTCAGAGTCTGCAGGCTGCAGTCTGGACTCTCCAGAAAACCACACAGATGTTTCACTCCTGGATCATAAAGGTTGTTCAGACTCAGGTCCAGATGTTCCAGATGGGAGGGGTTGGACTTCAGAGCTGAGGCCAGAGAATCACAGCTGATCTCTGACAAACTGCAGCTCATCAATCTGAATAAAGAATAAAAGATGTGGATCAGATCAGTGATGATCCATCAGATGTGTTCTTCACCTGCAGGTCTGCCTTCATCTGTCTGCATGTGTCAGTGTGTTTGTGTGTTTAGGATCAATATCAGTGATCAGACATGATCAGTCAAATCACATTGAACTGAACAAACCAAAGAAATATTTCTGCTTCTCTCAGTAAACTTAGTCTCTTCTAACTGATCTGAGTTCAGAGGATCTTCTGGATCCACATGTGACTCTTCAGCTCTAATTACAAACATTCATTTCCTTCAACAACCAACAGGAACATTTTCTACACTTCCTGATACAAACACTCCACTTTGGTCTCAACAAACTGAATTTAGGACACAAACAGAAAATGTGGCCCAGAGCAGATTTACAGCTTCATGATGGAAGTTCTGTTGGAACATAGATGAGCTTCAGTCGTCATTAAACACATCAGATCTACAACAGTAACAGACAGTCAGTGAACTGACCTCAGAGTCTTCAGGCTGCAGTCTGGACTCTCCACAAAACCACACAGATGTTTCACTCCTGGATCCTCCAGGTTGTTGGAGCTCAGGTCCAGATGTTCCAGATGGGAGGGGTTGGACTTCAGAGCTGAGACCAGAGAATCACAGCTGATCTCTGACAACCTGCAGTTCACCAATCTGAATAAAGAATAAAAGATGTGGATCAGATCAGTGATGATCCATCAGATGTGTCTCTCTGAGTTCCTGAGGCTCCACTGCAGCACAAACACTGTGGAAACACAAACATCCTGACTGGATGTGTGGAAGTCAGACTGCTGAAGCCTCACATCACTTTCACATCAGCTTTACATTCAGACACACAGCAGGACTGTGGATTCTGTCCTCCATCTTGGATCCCTGCAGTCAGCTGATCAGGGATTTATTCACCTTCAACAATCTGAAACATCTTCAGACTGTTTTCAGGAAAATTCATCAACCACAAACTTCAGAGAAGGATTTGAAGTGAATATATTGAAACACTGACCTGAGAGTCTCCAGTTCACAGTTTGGACTCTTCAGTCCATCACAAAGATGCTTCACTCCTGAATCCTTCAGGTTGTTGTTAGTCAGGTCCAGATGTTTGAGACTGGAGGACGGAGAGCTGAGGACTGAGGACAGAGCTGCACAGCTTCTCTCTGACAGATTACAGCCAATCAGTCTGAGGAAACAATGAAGAACAAAGTTATTTCATTTCTTCTGCTCTTTAAAATCAGCAGGGTATCAATCAGTGTTTGCAGTAAATCCAACTCTGGACTTACTCAGCTTTGGTGGAGGCTTTGACCACCAGCAGCAGCCTCAGAAGAGCCTCCTCTGAACCAGAGTATTTCTTCAGGTCAAACTCGTCCAGATCTTCTCCTGATGACAGTAAGATGAAGACCAGAGCTGACCACTGAGCAGGAGACAGTTGATCTGTGGACAGACATCCTGATCTCAGGGACTGTTGGACCTCCTCCACCAGAGAAACATCCTTCAGTTCATTCAGACAGTGGAACAGGTTGATGCTTCTCTCTGCAGACTGACCCTCACTGATCTTCTTCTTGATGTACTCCACTGTCTTCTGATTGGTCTGTGAGCTGCTTCCTGTCTGTGTCAGCAGGCCTCCTAGTTTCTCCTGATTGGTCGGCAGTGACAGACCCAGGAGGAAGCGCAGGAACAGGTCCAGGTGTCCGTTTGGACTCTGTAAGGCCTCGTCCACAGCTCTCTGGTGGAGATGTTTCAGTGTTTGTCTCTTTACAAATACTTTCAGCTTCTTGGAGGCAGTTTGTTGTTGTTCTTCCAGCAGGTTGATTCCAGACTTGATGAAGGTCTGATGGACATGAAGAGCAGCCAGAAACTCCTGAACACTCAGATGGACGAAGCAGAACACCTTGTCCTGGTACAGTCCTCTCTCCTCTTTAAAGATCTGTGTGAACACTCCTGAGTACATTAAGGCTGCTCTCATGTCGATGCCACACTCTGTCAGGTCGGACTCATAGAAGATCAGCTTTCCTTTCTGCAGCTGATTAAAAGCCAGTTTTCCCAGAGACTCAATCATCCTCCTGCTGTCTGGACTCCAGTGTGAATCTGTCTCAGCTCCTCCATCATACTTGACCTTCTTGACTTTGGCCTGAACCACCAGGTAGTGGATGTACATCTCAGTCAGGGTGCTGGGCAGCTCTCCTCCCTCTCTGCTTCCCAGCAGCTCCTCCACAACTGTAGCAGTGATCCAGCAGAACACTGGGATGTGGCACATGATGTGGAGGCTTCGTGATGTCTTCACATGGGAGATGATGCTGCTGGCCTGCTGCTCATCTCTGGATCTCTTCCTGAAGTACTCCTCCTTCTGTGGGTCGCTGAACCCTCTGACCTCCGTCACCATGTCCACACAGTCAGGAGGGATCTGATTGGCTGCTGCAGGTCGTGTGGTTATCCAGAGGCCAGCAGAGGGAAGCAGCTTCCCCCTGATCAGGTTTGTCAGCAGCACATCCACTGAGGTGGACTCTGTCACATCAGTCAGGACCTCATTGTTGTGGAAGTCCAGAGGAAGGCGACACTCATCCAGACCATCAAAGATGAACACAACCTGGAAGAATTCAAAGCTGCAGATTCCTGCTTCTTTGGTTTCTCTGAAGAAGTGATGAACAAGTTCCACCAAGCTGAACTTTCTCTCTTTCAGCACATTCAGCTCTCTGAAGGTCAGTGGGAACATGAAGTGGATGTCCTGGTTGGTTTTGTCTTCAGCCCAGTCCAGAGTGAACTTCTGTGTTAACACTGTCTTCCCGATGCCAGCCACTCCCTTTGTCATCACTCTTCTGATTGGTCCATCTCTTCCAGGTGAGCCTTTAAAGATGTCTTCTGGTCTGATGCTTGTTTCTGCTCTGTCTGCTTTCCTGGAAGCTGCTTCAATCTGTCTGACCTCATGTTCTTCATTGACCTCTGCAGTCCCTCCCTCTGTGATGTACAGCTCTGTGTAGATGTCATTCAGGAGGGTCGGCTGTCCTGCTTTAGCGATGCCCTCAAACACACTCTGGAACTTCTTCTTCAGGCCACCTTTAAGTTTACGTCCACAAAGTGCAGCAGAAAGTTCTGAATGAGACACAACAAATGAGATGAGTGAATAAATGACAGTAAATATTCCAGCAGTTCATTCTCCTAAAGAATGAGTCTGAATCTATCTGGAGACTTTAGTAAATGTTCTGTTGATCAGCAGCTTCAGTCTCGACACAAATCCTCTTACTGTCAGCCAGCTTCTCCTGCTTCATCCTCCTCAGGAACAACACTGTGATCTGCTGGAACATCTCTCTGCTGCTCCTCTGCTCTTCATCCTCACCCTCCTCATCCTCCTCATCCTCCCTCTGACTCCCTGAGCATTCTGGGTAATCTGGACTCACAACCTTCTGCATCTTCTTCAGCTCCTTCTTCACAAAAGTCACCATGTTGTCCTCCAGCAGCTGGAACACACAAATGTGACAATGAGCCATCAGAGTGAAACCATGGAGCCAAACATCACATCCATGTTGGACACACTGACAGTCCACTGGTCTACAAAGAGCAGCATGGAGACGCCTGAACACAACACATGGACCAGACCTTGTTGTTCATGTACGCACCATGAATATGGAGTCCAGGTGATGCTGCTGGACAGACGGAGCTGTGGGAACCTCTGAGCTCTGCTGCTCCACTCTGTGGATCAACATCAACACTTAGATGTCAGTACGTCTGTCCACACAGAGACAAACAGCAGCTACGACACCATCAACGTCTTCAGGAGACTCTGAACATGGAACAAGTCATCTCCACAGTTAAACCTCATCATGTCTCCCCCTCGCTGTGACGTGGACGTTCACAACAGACACAAACACTTTGGCTTTCAGAGCAGGTCGGACAACACGTCGTACAAACCAGTTCTTTTCTACAGTCACTGACTCTTTCTGTCAGTTACAGCTTACATCTGATCAGCAGACGGACGGACGCCTTTAAACTCAAACCACAAATCCTTCGAGTCGTCGCTGTTGAAGGACAGACAGCTGGGTTCAGGACAGTCTGGTCTCTGCTGCTGGATCCTGAAACAAAACCAGAACAAATAAAAACTGAAGGAAAAATCTTCAAGCTGTTAATAAAAACAAAAACCAGCTTTGAGTCTGAAACGTCTTTCTGTCAGTTTGACTGTCTCACCTTCCATCTGGAGACCGTCTGAAATCAACAGGAAGACCCTTTGACTGGTCACTCTTCATGGACACACAGCTGGGTCCAGGTCCAGGTCCAGGTCCAGGTCCAGGTCCAGGCTCAGGTCCAGGCCCAGGTCCAGGTCCAGGTCCAGGTCCAGGTCCAGGTCCAGGTCCAGGTCCAGGTCCAGGTCCAGGTCCAGGTCCAGCAGAGTGTGGATGCTGCTGCTCTGGGCTTCAACACACACACAGCTGTGAGTGTGAATAATGACAGCAGTGATGTTGAGCTGAGCTCTGACATTAGAGATGCTCATCTCACCTCTGAGCTTTGCTCTGGTTCTCATGGTCCCCACTCAGAGAGCTTTTAGAGGGAGGGACTCCCTCCTCTCTGTCCTCACACTGATGCATAGCAGACAAACACAACAACCTGCTGGGAGAGTCACACATTAGTCCTCCTCCTTCCTCTCAGTCACATGACAAACACACACAGCTGTGATTGGAGGAAACCTGTCCAGCTGTGGGACAGCTGCTTCACCTCAACACTCAGTCTAAACTACTAGAAGCTCTTCAACATCTGACATGTTCCTCTTTGTCCAAGTCCTCTATATCCAGTCAGAGGCTGCAGTGGCAGCTGCTCCAACCATCCACAGTCAACCATGTTACCTTGATGCTGCTCACTTCACGTCCACATCAGCTCCACAGACGTTCTACCTTCATCTGTGGAGGAAACAGAGCAGAGCTGGAACAGGAGAGTTTCTCCACAGGAACAGTAAAGTCTGATGTGACCTTTAATGTTCACACGTTGCTGTCATTCTTCCTCATGTTCACATCAAGCACATCTCCATCCTTTAGAAACACTGCTTCATGTTGTCATCAGCAGCCTCTGGAACACAACAGCTGAGGTGAGTCTGGAGAAGAAAACCCAGAGCTGATCAATGACTGTGATTGTGGATGTAGAAACTTTCCAGAAGGAGTCTCCAACCAGTCTTCAGAGTCTCATGTGAATAATGTCTCTTCAGTCCAGAGGCTGGAACAACAAACATGAGCCAAATGTCCAGACTGTCCCTGAACACAGCATCACACCGTCTTCTGTGCTTCTGCAACCTTCTTCTAAACTCTCCTCCTTTGTCTGTGAAGCCTCAACCCGTCCTTCTTCAAACCAACCACCACGTCTCAGCCATCATCTTGTTTGACTTCATTCCTATGTGGCTGTGATCTAATCCTGTCCAAAGTTTAACCACCTCCTTTCTTAAAGTCACTCCCTCCTTTGTTCTGCTGACTACCTGCTATTTCCTGGCTTCCTGCCCTTGTCGGCCATCATGAGCTCCACTTCAACTCATAGCTGTGTTCAGAGGCAGAGAGCTTCCTGCTTCTGGCCTTGTGTTGCATCGACTCTCATTGGATCACACTTTTATCTTTTGTTTAGCGTTTAGCTCCAAGTTCAGGCCTCCTATTTAGGACTCATTCACACATCCTATTTTCCTAGTTTTAACGTTTGCTCAGTTGCCAAATCTCCCAACAGCAGGCTGTCATTAAGGCTCGTTCTGTCCTTTTAGCTTTGATTTGAACATTTCTACGTTTCATGTCTGCTGCCTGTCTGTCCACAGCTCTACTGCTGATACCAGATGGTCCAAAATCAGACCTTAGACTGAGTTTGGTTTGGTGGAAACCACAAAAATACACCATGAGATTTAGTTGTTTTGGTTTAACTTGAACACAGAATAGAAAAGAAGTCAAACCACACCCAGTCAGGTTTGTTCTGGTGTCGCAGTCAGAACAGAGGAAACGAGCTGTTTGCTGGTTTCTGCCTCTTTGGATTGAATCACTAACAAACTATCAGACGTCTCATCAGCTGAACTCACCAGAACCTGAGTCAGTCGTTGAGGAGCAACACTTGGATCCTGTTCAGACACAAACACAGACGTTATTCTCTGCCGTCGCTCTGACAAACTTTCACTTCCATCAGAGACTAGACTCACCTGTCCGTGTAGCTCCGCCTCTTCCTGCTGCTGCTTGTCAGGTATGTTTCCTCCTTCAGCTTCAAACCAGTTCAACAAGGAGGAGGAGTTTCACTGTTTTTATCTCCTTTTACTGCACTTTGGTCTGATTGTTGTTGAATCTCCTGTAATAAAAATGTAATTGAACCTGTTTTCTTCTCTGACCGTCCTCTGCATTCCTGCCTCCGTCCAAAGATCAGCTCACTGTTGTAACAATAATAATAACAAAAATAATAGTAATAATAATGATAATAATAATCGTGCTTACATTTTTCCTTTTCATTTCTTCATATTTGCTGTAAAGCACTGACATGTTGCCTCTAACTTGAATAGGATTCCTTTAAACCAATCACATTCGACCTGGGCGGGGCTAAAAACAGGAAGCTGGGACTGTGTGTTGCTGCAAAATAACGTCGGGGGGGAACCTGTTGTTGTGGAACTGTTTCACGTTCAGAGACGTCCCTTCGTGGTTACCATGGCTACCTCCCCGCTAATGCTAACTCTAGAAACCCCTGTTAAAGACGTCTGTGGACTTTGCGATAAACCTTTTAATGATAAAAGGAACAAACATAATCTGATCATCAGTCTCCAGAAGCCGAAGCCGTCCTACACTTTGGCTCTGGAGGAGCTGACCGGGCTCATCATCACCAGAGAAGAAGACCTGCTGGCGGTGTGGAGCTGCTGCTGGACGTTATTAAGCCGGTATCACAGAACGGATCGCAGCGGTGGTTCAGTCCATGTCAGTGGTCCGGACCGCTTCAGGGTTAAAGATGTGTGTTAAATCAACTCCGGCTGAAGACGGCTGGACCAGAAGATGGATCAACGTGAAGCACGAACGTCCTGCCGAACAGAGTCTGGCTTTGTCTGAGGTGTGTTCAAGTTGTTTTCTACTAAAATCAGCTTTGATAGAGAGACAGACTGAAATAAATAAACAATAAACAGGTTTACTGGGAGTCATTTTTTGGTCCAAGGGGAAACTACTGGACATGAAGACTTCTGTAAATTAAAAACATGATTCTTTAAAAGACACGGATCACATTTGATTTATTTAAAGGTCCCATGTTCAGCAGAATTCACTTTAGAATGGTTTTCTAACAATAAGATGAGCCCCAGCCTGTCTACAAAGAGGAAAGTCTGTCCTCTCCCTCTCCTGCTTTCTCCACCTTTCAGACAGAGTGTGCTCAGACAGGCCAGGTGGAGCTTTGCCCCGCATGACGTCTGGAAGGGCAGTAGCACCACCTCCAGGTGGGTGACACCACCCCGGAGGAAGCTTGTTCTGTCCCGGGAAACTTCCAAAGGCTGCTCCGGTAGGAAAACAAACATGGCGACGGTTCGAGCCAAACACGGCAGCTGCTCTGTTGTTGGCTGCAGGAAGCAGCACAGAAGTCTGTTTCTACCTCCTTGTTCTGAGGCTTTGAAGGCCCAGTGGATTCACTTTATCTTTAATGGAAATGTGCCCACAACAACTCCTAAAATGTTGTATGTGTGTGCTCAACACTTCACTGCGGACTGCTTTCTCAACGAGGGCCAGTACAACGCAGGGTTCGCTACGAACCTGAAGATAAAGCATGGATCGGTACCAACTGTCCGCGACCCAACGACGAACATAGGAGCTGTGAGTTTTACCGTGTTATGTTGCTTTACTGTACAGGCCTGTCCACCTGTTGAATGTGGTTCGCTGCCATGCTGAAACCACGTTCAACAGGCTAGCTTTATATACATAATGTATATAAAGCTGCTAAAACCTGCTAAAACTACATTCAGCAATATGCATATAAAGCTAGCCTGTTGAATGTGGCTAGCTTTATATACATTATGCATTTAAAACTAGCTGGCTAAAACCACATTCAACAGGCTAGCTTTATGTACATAATACATGTAAAGCTAGCTTGTTGGATGTGGTTTTAGTATGGCAGCTAACCTAAGTTGCAGCACATACAGTTAGGTCCATAAGTATTTGGACATTGACACAGTTTTCAGCATTCCAGCTCTGTACAACACCACAATGGATTTGAAATGAAACAATCAAGATGTGCTTTAAGTGCAGACTTTGAGCTTTAATTTGAGGGCATTTACATCCAAATCAGATAAACAGTGTAGGAATTACAATACATTTTATATGTGCCTCCACCTTTTTAAGGGACCAAAAGTATTTGGACAATTGGCTACTCAGCTGTTCCATGGCCAGGTGTGTGTTATTCCCTCATTATTTCATTTACAAGGAGCAGATAAAAGGTCTGCAGTTCATTTCAAGTGTGGTATATTCATTTGGAATCTGGTGAGGTCATCTCTCAATATGAAGTCCAAAGAGCTTCACTATCAGTGAAACAAGCCATCATTAGGCTGAAAAATCAAAATAAACCCATCAGAGAGATAAAAAAACATTAGGTGTGGCCAAATCAACTGTTTGGTACATTCTTAAAAAGAGAGAACGCACTGGTGAGCTCAGCAACGCCAAAAGACCTGGAAGACCACGGAAAACAAGTGTAGTGGATGACAGACGAATCCTTTCCCTCATTAAGAAAAACCCCTTCACAACAGTTGGACACATCAAGAAAACTCTCCAGGAGGTAGGTGTATCTGTGTCCAAGTCAACAATTAAGAGAAGACTTCACCAGAGGAAATACAGAGGTTTCACCACAAGGTGTAAACCATTGGTGAGCCTCAAAAACAGGAAGGACACATTAGAGTTTGCCAAGAAACATCTAAAAGAGCCTGTGCAGTTCTGGAACAACATCTTATGGACAGATGAGACAAAGATCAACTTGTACCAGAATGATGGAAAGAGAAGAGTATGGAGAAGGAAGGAACTGCTCAAGATCCAAAGCATAGCACCTCATCAGTGAAGCATGGTGGTGGTAGTGTCATGGCGTGGGCATGTATGGCTGCCAGTGGAACTGGATCTCTTATATTTATTGATGATGTGATGCTGACAAGAGCAGCAGAATGAATTCTGAAGTGTTTCAGGCAATATTATCTGCTCATATTCAACCAAATGCTTCAAAACTCATTGGACGGCGCTTCACAATGCAGATGGACAATGACCCGAAGCTACTGCGAAAGCAACCGAAGAGTTTTTAAAGGCAAAGAAGTGGAATGTTCTGCAATGGTCAAGTCAATCACCTGACCTGAATCCAACTGAGCAGCATTTCACTTGCTGAAGACAAAACTGAAGGGAAAATGCCCAAAGAACAAGCAGGAACTGAAGACAGCTGCAGCAGAGGCCTGGCAGAGCATCACCAGGGACCAAACCCAGCGTCTGGTGACGTCCATGAGTTCCAGACTACAGGCTGTCATTGACTGCAAAGGATTTACAACAAAGTATTAAAAAGTGACAATTTGATTTATGATTATGTTAGTTTGTCCAAATACTTTTGGTCCCTTAAAAAGGTGGAGGCACATATAAAATGTGTTGTAATTCCTCCACCGTTCATCTGATTTGGATGTAAATGCCCTCAAATTAAAGCTCAAAGTCTGCACTTAAAGCACATCTTGATTGTTTCATTTCAAATCCATTGTGGTGTTGTACAGAGCTGGAATGCTGAAAATTGTGTCAATGTCCAAATACTTATGGACCTAACTGTAGTTTCATTATACTACATTAAGACACAGCAGTAAATAACATCAGGGGACGTTGAAGAGAAGATGGAACATATATGTCATGTGAAGCTAGCTTTATATACGTCATGCTATTTGTAATCTGGATGCATGTGACTACTTTTAGCGGTGCCTTCTCTGTAGCAGGGTAGCTAACGTACTCTTAGCTGTAGTTGCTCTGGACCCTAAGACCCCAGTCACCACCAACGTGTGTGTTACTGCCACATGTTAGTTTGCTTCATTGATATCCCCCGTGGTACTTTTTTGAAAAACTAATGGTCTGATTTGTACGCAGTTCTTTCTGCTTGGTGTGGTCGTGTGACTTTGGTTAGCTCCAAGCTGCTAGCGTTAATTTCAGTGACCTGATAGCACAGAAACAGCTTGTTCTCAGTGGAGCTCCAAAGAGGGAGGTACAGGCTGCATAATATGGGACCTTTAATTAGATTTTTCACTGATATTTCCAGATTATATTATCAAAGATATCTCTACTGCCAGCATTTTATGGTGGAGACATGTAAAAACATAATTTCCCATTTAGTTTTTTCATTTATATAAAGAATGAACAAGTATTATCATGTCAGAAAAAAATAAAATAAAAATAACAACTATGTAAATATGAACAGTAAAGTGTATTTAGTGCATATACACACATACACACACTCACATATATATGTATATTTGACAAACAAGATGCAGCATATATGATTAGTCCTCACAATGACCAAGATAAGAGCTTAAAAGTAAAGCTACTAAAATTACACCAAGGTCCCCCAAACCTGATGGGTTAAAAAACAAACGTGAATAGATCAGTAGAGCTACCGATAAGAAACAAATCAACACTTTCCTAACATAAACTCTCTTTTTAAGAAATTCAGACCAGACAGATTCCTTGTTTTTGCCCTTCATGTCTGGCTGGACACCCCCTCAGTATTTTCCTGTGTGGATATTCATCACTGTTTGCATGTGTGCGTCTGTTTTCCACTGTTCAAAGCCGCCACGGTCCAGAACAAGCCATTTGAAATAATGGGTTTTAGAGCACAGCGATCAGCCAATCACATGGCAGCAACTCAGTGCATGTAGACATGTAGACGTGGTCAAGACGACCTGCTGAAGTTCAAACCGAGCATCAACATACAAAACCACACCGGGGGCCACTCCTGTCAGCTAAGACCAGGAAACTGAGGCTACAATTCACACAGGCTCACCACAACTGGACAGTAGAAGATGGAGAAACGCTGCCTGGTCTGATGAGTCTCCATTTCAGCTGAACATTCAGATGGTAGGTCAGAACAACATGAAAGCATGGATCCATCCTGCCTTGGATCAACGGTTCAGGCTGCTGCTGGTGGTCTAATGGTGTAGGGGGTGTTTTCTTAGCACCAACTGGTTTAAACTCCACAGCCTACCTGAGTGTTGCTGCTGACCATGTCCATCCCTTTATGACCACAGTGGACCATCTTCTGATGCTACTTCCAGCAGGATAATGCTCCATGTCTCAAAGCTCAGATGGTCTCCAACTGGTTTCTAGAACATGACGATGAGTTCTCTGGACTCCAACGGCCTCCACAGTCACCAGATCTCAGTCCAGTAGAGCTCCTTTGGGATGTGGTGGAACGGGAGGTTGGCATCATGGATGTGTGATGCTGTCATGTCAACATGGACCAGAACCTCTGAGGAACGTTTCCAACCCCTTGTGGAAAGTATGAGATGAAGAATTAAGGCAGCTCTGAAGGCAAACCACCCTTTTACTAACAAGGTGTACCTGATAAAGCAGCGGTCTGCAGCCTTTTTTGCACCACAGACTGGTCATCGAGCTCGATGACCAGTCTGTGGTGCAAAAAAGGCTGCAACTTTAAAAAAAAAATTAACAACTTTTAAAATTAAAAAGTGTCCTAAATTAATAAAAAATACTTTTTTATTGTATTTATCTTTTCGAGTCCCTCTGTCTTTTCAAAGCAGCTCTCCAGAGACGTTTGTCTTTTATTAGTTTTGTCAGGGGGTCAAGTGCAGGAAAACGAGCACAGACGGAAGTGACGGAAAGACGATCTAATCACTTTTCAAAATAAAACACCCTGCAGACTTCGCCAGCAATTAAATAAAACGTTTTTATTCTTTCTGTGCGGCCCAGTACCGGTCCGAGGCCCAGTAGTTGGGGGACAAAAAGTACCAATTGACTTCAGAGATAAACTCCAGGTCGTCCTCCCACCAGCAGGGGGCGACGGTCCCCGAGCAGCGGCCTGAAGGTGACCACAGACTTCCGTGTCAATAGACGGCTCGTCATGTCTCGTAGAAAGTGTTATTTCGGCTGTGAAGGAAAGTTGAACCTGTTCGCCTCTCCTAAGGAGGAGAGCACCAGGCAGTACTGGGTCCGGTTCCTGTTCGCGGGCCAGCAGCAGCCGACCGCTAACTGGTTCCTGTGCTCCCGACACTTCTCCGAGGACGCCTTCCTCAACAGAGCCCAGTACGAGGCGGGCTTCTCGGCTCGGCTGCTGCTCAGAGACGGAGCCGTTCCCTCCGTGAAGGGTCGGGTGGAGGAGTCTGAAGCTCTGGCTGTAAGACTGGAGAAGCTTTGTCACGTAGCTGTTGAGGAAGCTAACATCCAGACACATGCATTCATCCGAACCATGTGGTGTGATTTACAAGCCTCTTTAATCAGAAACATCTGGAGGAGGGAGAGTGAAGCAGCTGGAGGGTCGGACCTGTGGTTAACCCACGGTCTGCCCTGTTAACATGGATCTATGACTGGTCTCTAGTTGGCCATGGGGCGAAGATGCTCTCACCTGCAGATACAGGAATGGTTTAGAGCAGTGGTTCTCAACTGGTGGGTCGGGACCCAAAAGTGGGTCGCGAAGCCATTTTAGAGGGTCGCAGAAGCATGCCCCCCCCCAAAAAAATAGTGGTATAAAGTCTTTTATTTTAAAGGTTTCTTATGACACAGTTTGCTTTCAATAGCAGGATATTTAGTGGTGGTGACACCAGTAGTTGCCCTTTATTAACCTCTAGATCTGTCTCTGCCAGCTTATTGGAGAAATTTATGCTAAAACGTCCCAAAAATGAACCAAAATGTGCTCAGAATCTGTCAAAATGGGCCAAATATGCCCCAAAACTTGGCAAGAACGTCCAAATATACCAAAATGAGCAAAAAAATTTCCCAAGATGTATCAAAATGCATTGAGACTCCACCCAAATTAACCTTAATTTGTTAACAGGAACAGCAAACTTCAACAATTTGGGTTGCGGCTCTGATTAATAGAGACATAGTGGATCCTGAGGCTGGACCAGTTGAGAACCACTGGTTTAGTGCCTCACTGAGCTGATGAACCCCATCAGTGGTGGAGGAGGGAGACATGTTGTTAGTTTAAGCAAAATTAGCTGTACTACTCCGTAAAAAGGCTCCATGACAAATTAAAGTTCCACATTTCAAAGTAAAAGTATGCCAACATTCAGTATAGAGAGTGACAGTGCTCGTTCTGCAGTACATTTGCCTTAGAGTGTGTATATGTATGTTTGTGGTGGTGGACTGGACTGCACTACATTTGATAGTGTTCTTAGTATGTTGCCCTGCTCATGTCTGTTAATGTACGTGTGGAATTATCATCTTTGGCATCAGCAGCATTTGAACACATAGGAGCTTCTTAAAAGTAGAATTGTTTCAGAGCTGTTGCATTAGATGGCACTGGGTTTCATCAGTGGCCAAAGTGTGTGGAGATGTATAGATGTATGTAATGTTCCCCAGATGCTGTACAGCCCTTGGATTATATGCTGTTATTAAAGGAATACAACACTACCTCTGTACATGGTGGACTAGAAGCTGGACAACACGGTAACACAAAATGACCTTTAATGTACTTCGTGTTTATTCCTGAGTCGCTGAGTAAATGTGCTGAGGTGCCTTCCACCACTGAAACTGTAGCTCTGTTTTGTGTGGATACGAGAGGAAACTCACAGTTACTGCTGAAGACCGAAGTCATTCTTATTTGCCGTCTTCTCCCGACCAGAGCTCATCCCAGCAGACCCCCACCACCCACTACAGACACACTGGATGTCAGACTGACCCTCTGCCTACAGCCTCGGTGGCGACACAGTTCTGCCATCAGAAGGTGTCTGCTGGCACACAGCTGTCCTACAGCACTCTGAAAAACCACGTGAGGAGCAAAGGTGTGTTTCTAATAGAAGTGGTGTTTTTCTTGCTGGTGATAAAGAAAAAATCACATTATTTTATGACTAGAACTGAATAATATAAATGTTTTTTTGTTCTGATCAGCCGTACAGGTGACAGTCAGCAGCAGTGTTGGCACAGAGAGCACTCACCAAGACACAGGGTTACAACTATCCTCCACACCTGGAAAGGCTTCTGCACCTTCACCAGGTGTCAGACCAGCAAAGAGACCCCGTCTGGAGTTGGAGGAGGAGGATGAAGAAGAGTTTTCTGAGATCACGCAGCCACACGACTCCACAGATGGTCTTGGACACTCTCCACCTGAAACGCGGTAACTGCCAGTCAGTGTTTAGGTTGTGTCGGTGATTCTGAATCGTTTCACTAAGAAACTGCTCCTGTTGTCCTCGTCTGTCAGTGGGATGGAGTCCACTGGTGACTACAGCGATCCGAAGTACATCGTGTTTGAGAGCAGCCTCAGAGACCTTTTCCAGACGTGTCCGGTGTGCAGGAGGGAGTGTGTGGTGCAGCAGCAAAGCCTCGGGACCTTTGTGTCGTTCAGTCAGCGATGCCCCAGCTGCCAGTACACCAGGAGATGGCAGAGCCAGCCCATCAAAGGAGACACCCCCGTTGGAAACCTCCAGATGTCAGCAGCTGTTTATTTCACCGGTGGATCCTTCACTCAGATGGAAAAGGTATTTGAGACACGGCACTGAGCGCATCCAGGTGGAGTTTAGGTGTTGTACAAAACCTTTAAAAGCTTCTCCCCTGCTGCTGCGTTGTTAGATCTGCAGAGCCATGAACCTCCAGATGTTCCATCACGACACCTTCAGGAGGCACGCCAAGATGTTTCTAGAACCTGCAATTAACCACAAATGGAGGGCAGATCAGCAGACTCTGATCCAGCATCTGAAGGAGAAGGACAAGATCGCAGTGGGTGGAGATATGAGGGCAGACTCACCAGGTGAAGAGTCCAAACTACACTGTTTGTTTTCAGTGTTGAAAATAGAAGTTAGCTCTGTGCTCTGATTGTTTGTTTCTACTTTCTTGTGTCATACCACCCACCTGCATGTCCTCCTCCTGCCTGGCAGCTCCATCTTCAGCATCCTTCTCCCAGCATACCCAGCACCTCTCCTCCAATCTGACTCCTACTTAGTCCTCATCTGTTCAACCTGAGCCGTCCCTCTGGTCTTTCCTACACCTGTCTGTCCTCATCAGCTTAACCCCTGAGTCAGTCTCTCCATCTCCACTGAAGGGCTCAGACCTGATCCTTGGTGTTATCCCACCTCCACCTTTAACCCATCACTCACCTCTATCCTGCACCACTCCTAAACACTCCTGGGCCACTTCCTCATGCAGCACCACACCCCCTTCCTTGGCACACAGAGACACACTGCATTCTCTCTGACCTCCTCTATGCTTTTCCATCGGCACTCTGAAGGCGAACATCTCGTCTGTCGAGCTCTTTCCGGCCACAGACCGCCCTGCTGCTCGCTCTTCATCACCTCTCTTTCACCACTGCTTCCCATGACTGCATCGGCTTTACACGACAGCTCTGCACTTCACCGTTATCGTTAAAAATCTCAAAGGTTGTATCAAAGAGTTGAATTAGTAAAGCTACAGATAAGTCTTCTGCCTTTCTGCTGTTCATCGTATTCGTAGCTGTCCTCACTTCATCCTCGCTAGTCCATTAGAATTCCCAGTTTGCTCTTTTCTCTCTTGGACTTTCTTGGTTCATCCACCCCTCAAAGGTCTCCTCCTGTCCTCAGCACGGTCTCTTTTCAGTACGTTACAGCTCCATCCTTCAGAACCCTGACTTAGCTCCTTTTTCTATCCAAGCTTACTGTCCAGCCACTCATCCAGCTGATTGTACTGTACCACAGCCTTCACCGCCTCTCTCTTCACCTTACACCACATCTCCTTGTCCTCCTGTCGACCGTCTTCATCCCAGATCTTTTTCACCAGTCTCTAGCTCTACTTGCTCACTTGCTTATTCCACCTTTAGTCTCCTTGTCTGCTGCCCGTTGCCTGTCTTACCTCCTTCCTGAACTCTCATCTCTCCACCACCTACATTTGCACTCGAAGCAGTTCTTACTCATTTCCTCCTGTGTTGAAGGACACTCTGCCAAATTCGGCAGCTACACCCTGATGCACCTGGAAACCAACAGCATCATTGACGTTCAGCTCGTACAGGTACGCCTCGGTTTTTAAAAAGGTTCTGATGGAGAGAAAGCCTTCTGTGGACTTCCTGTTTGTAACGGATGTGTGATAAAGTCTTTTTTTTCTAGAGCAACGAGGTCGGTGGCAGCTCACACCTGGAAAAAGAAGGACTCAGAAGAGGCCTGGATTTTCTGGAAGCCCAACATTTGAATGTGGATTACATCGTGACTGACCGCCATGCGCCGGTGCAGAAATACCTGAAGGAGCGAAATGTGGATCAGTACTACGACGTCTGGCACCTTGAGAAAGGTAGGTGCAAAACGATGTGTTAAACTGTAAGTAAGCGTGTTCAAAGCTGTGCCTGTTTTCTGTTTTACATTTTCTGATCTATTCTGTCAGATTTGTCCAGGCAGTTGGAAAACCTGGCTAAAAACAAGGAGTGTCTGCTGGTGCGCAAATGGTTGCCTAGCATCAAAAACCACATGTACTGGACGGCCACAGCTTCAAAGTCTGGACCAGAGAAAGTCGCGAGGTGGAAGTCTCTGGTCAACCACCTCCAGAACATCCACACACATGAAGATCCGCTCTTCCCAAAGTGTGCTCATCCTGACAGGACCTCCACAGACCCCAGGAAGTGGTTTCAACCAGGTCTGTGTTGCTTCTCATTTAATAATAACGACTTCAAGGAGGACAAATCAGTTTATCTGTAGAACAAACTCTGTACCGTTTTGCTTTTATCTGTCAGGTTCAACGGCCCTGAACAAAGTGGAGAAGCTCTTGCTGGACAAACGAATCCTCCGTGATGTGGAGAAACTCAGTCATGACCACCAGATTTCATCACTGAAGGGTTTTCACAGCGTCACCGAACGCTTCGCCCCAAAGAACGATGGTTCATCCTTCATTGGGAGGCTGTGCAGGTAACAAACGTCTGAATAAATACCTTTAAACGTCCTTCGGCGTCTGCTGCGAGACACGTTTCCTTCAGAGAGATCAGCGTCTGGTTTTCAGTTGAATCCACGGGCTTCTGCTTCTCGTTTCAGGCTGTACTTGGCTGCCATGCATTTTAACGAGAACGCAAAGCGAGACCAGTCGGCAGCCTTAGAAGGCAGAGCTGTTTACAGGATAATGTTCCCAAACTGCAGGAATGGACAGTGTACAGCAGATCCTGTTCAGACGGAGCCGTCAGTCCGTAAGTAAAGAATCGATCTCCGTTATAAATTAGAAAGTGTGACGTTATAGAGCCACGTTGACATTTGACGCAGTCGTTCTAGGAGTATCACTGTAAACTTCTCTTATTTTGTCGAACTTTGGTGGTGTCTGTTTAGTTTATCATGACATATGAAGTGCCAATATCGTGTTTTGCAGAATATGTGAGTGACCTGATGGAGCTTCTTTTTAAGAATGTTTTCGAGGACCCCACCAGGTACATCGAGGACCTCAACAAGATCTCCATCCCAGAGGACAGGTGGGCACAGTTTGAGAGACCCTCGTAGCAAAGGGCCGCTGCCATGTACAGCCGTGAACAAAGTTTACACGCTGGTGAATCCATGTATTTCATGGCAACCTTGAGGTTCCAGTGACTCCTACAACTCTTAATTTTCTGTGATGGAATGATCGTAGTCATGAAGACGGCTCACACATTTTGCTTCTTTCATAGGTTTATTAAAGGTCTTGTGGGAATATGAGTAAACCTGCTGGGTCATAAATACACAGACAGACATGCTCATGTTTGGTTGAACGTCGCCTGAAGTGGCCGTCCGAAGCTTCTGGTTGTAGCTTTGACCACTTGTCTGACCACTGCACAGAACCGGTTCAGTCCATCTAAATGTGTCGTCTCCGTGACTCAGACTGGTTTCTTCAGGTTCTTGATGGTCTAAGTCAGGACTTTCTTTGGGGGGACCAGTCTAAACCTTCATTCCAGCCTGATGGAACCATTTCTTCACCACTTTGATGTGTTTGGGTTCATTGTCTGGTTGGAACATCCAGCTGTGTCCCAGATCAACCTTCTGCTGATGGTTTTAGGTTCTGATCCTCCTCCTTCATTGTTCCATTGACTTTGTGTGAAGCTCCAGTTCCACAGAGCATGATGCTGCCACCTCCATGCTGATGGTAGGTCTGGGGTTGTTGGGGTTGAAGGCCTCACCTGTTTTTGACCCAGCAGGTTTTGTCATATCTCTAGAAGACTAATAATTAGTGCTGTCAAACGATTTAAATTTGTAATCAGATTAATCACAGGGCTGCTGTGGGTTAATTTCCATTAATCTCCATTAAATATTGTTCATTTTAATCTATATTAATTGGGTTTTATTTTGCATGAGCACACAGGCTCAAGAAGGAAGGGAATATATACGGACCTGATGTGTTTATTAAACACCTTGAACAGTTCATGACAACAAAAAACCTTGTCTGTATTTCAAAACAAGCATTTATCCACAGTAGTGTAGCCAGGTTCTGGTAAACGGTTTGCACTTATACAGCACCTTTTTCTACCTTAGTGGTTCCAAAGCGCTTTACAGTGTGTTTCCCATTCACACATTCACACTCCAATGGTGACAGACTTCCATGCAAGGTGTCTGCCTGCCATTGGGAGCAACTTGGGGTTCAAGGTCTTGCCCAAGGACACTTCAGCATGCGGAGGGGCCGGGGATCGAACCATCAGCCTTGCGATCAGTGGACAAGCCGCTCTACCACCTGAGCCGTTACTTCTTTTCCAGCCAGCTGCTAAGACAAACTAACTTGTTGACATTGTCTGAGAGGAGAGATGACCGCTTCTTATTTACAGTGTCGCCTACAGCTGAGAACGGTCTCTCACACAGAACAGGGTTTGCAGGGGTGGTGAGATATTTTCCAGCCAGCAGTGCCAGCTTGTCACGAGCTCCTGAATGAGCTGCCCCCCCTCTAAGGGACAGTCCTGCAGACTAATGATGGGCTCTGCTCTGTACAAGTGCATCATTCTGTCAGGCAGCAGCTCCTCATCTGTAAGACACTCATTTTCTTGGGTGGCTCATCTTCACAGGTCTGTCGAGGTGGAGATTGTTCATGCAGTAGTCCTCCAAGTGTCCTCCAGGCCCCCTCTCTGAGACTCCTGGGGAGGCACTTCAAGTCCTTGAAACGAGGATCCAAAGCTGCTGCAGTCTTGAGCCACTCATCGTTGATAAAGTTTTCCTGACTGGAGGCTGGGTCTTCCTGGAACGCTGTTTTAAACCCAGCTACATATGCAGGTGATCATCAGAGGTTTAAATTACATGATGCAGGTGGCAGAGGGGAGGCAGAATCTCAGAGACATCCCTGTAGTAAAGACAAAGGGAGAGATGGAGGAAGAACAGCATGGTTATTAAAACAAGAAGAACACAATGGATTTTCTTTCATCAGTTCATTTTCCTTCAGCCTAATTTATATATAGATTACTTACTTGCAGGGCTCCAGAAGAGACTCCAGTCTCTGCAGTTTGTCCCATTCTCGTGACGTCAGCATGACTAGTTTGTGGTTCTGTTGGTTCAGAGTCGCTTTAACTTTAGACGTTTGACCATGTTGAGTGTTGAGTTCCAGCGTGTTGGCTTGGATCAGCGACTCCTCCTCCTGCCCCAGGGTTTCTTGCTGTGCTTCCAGCTCTGAGGCGTTCGCTGGACTATGTCTGAAGTGGCCAGCAGTTTTCCGACACTTGGATAATGCGCTCACAAACCCGCCGTCACCAAGGCCACGTCCACAGGAAGACGAGCCCAGACCTGAACGCACTAATAGTCCATCCAACCCGTGTATCGTCCACACCAAGCCGGCGTTTTGGGGGTCTGATGACGATCCTTTCTGAACCTAGGTCCCAGAGTACACGTGTCACCGTTGTTACTTCCTGTCCAAACTCAGAAAACGACGACAACAATGTCTCCGTATTGTGCTGCGTATGTCCTGCTGAAGCTGGTCAGTCTATGATCGCTATTACAGCAAAATACACTTCTTATGCATTTCATGTTCATGTTACGGCGTCGTAGCGCCACCAACAGGCCTCTGATGATCACCTGCATATGTAACTGGGTTTAAAACAGCGTTCCAGGAAGACCCAGCCTCCAGTCAGGAAAACTTTATCAACGATGAGTGGCTCAAGTCTGCAACAGCTTTGGATCCTTGTTTCAAGGACTTGAAGTGCCTCCCCAGGAGTCTCAGAGAGGGGGCCTGGACCACACTTGGAGGACTGCTGCATGAACAATCTCCACCTCGACAGACCTGTGAAGATGAGCCACCCAAGGGCTCAGATTCAGACTCAGATGAGGCTGGCGTGTGTTTTACATCGTTTTCAGGTGTATCAAGTGAATTTATGTGGACGGACACATTTACTGGAACAGCTCCGTCTTCATGAAGAACGTTTTAGAAGCTATAAGCGTCTTGGCTTCGTGTGGACGGAGCCCAGGACTCATAGTGATGCATGTCTGTAAGATGTGAGCCACACGAGGCGTCTGCTCAAATGGCAAAATCTGAGCTGCTGCTATGTTTCGTGCCGTCAGTCCCCACGGTTGTGTTTTTGCTTTGATTTCCCACTCACATGCTGCTGTTGACCCATTAAGACTGGACGTGTCGCCGGCGACACATTTGCACAGCCGCACTTTGGAAGACGGTAATTATGTCAAGGTTTGCTCAAATGGAAAAAAGCCCAGCGGTGTCTGACAGCCGAGACGTTGCGCTTTACAGCCAAACAGGCGTCATTACGGTAGTTTCATCGACACTTCTCCAATACGCCCGCGAAGCGCCGTTTGTTCCCAGGGAATACACACAGCGGCGGAGAGCTACATCCAGCAGGGCGGTAAAGAAAACAGAGAACAGTGAATTTTTAAGAAGAATTGTCAGCAAGACGATCATCCTGGGTGATAAAACCTCCACTGAGGTTTAGAGTAGGATTTGAGGCCGAAGGAGTGACTTCTGGTGAAGAAAGGTAATGTCAAAGGGGTATTTCTGGACGAGAGACGTGTTCTCTACTTTCCTCCAGCTAGTTCTTACTTCTATACGGTTATAGTTAGTATAAATGGAGGCTTGTATTATGTGGTAACTTTCTAGGACAGTTTACCAAGTCTGTTACACTCACCGGCCACTTTATGAGGTTCACCTGTTCAGCTGCTCATTAACACAAATATCTAATCAGCCAATCACATGGCAGCATGTAGGCATGTAGACGTGGTCAAGACAACCTGCTGGGGTTCAAACTGAGCATCAGAATGGAAAAGAATGGGGGTTTAAGGGACTTTGAACATGGCATGGTTGTTGGTCTGAGTCTACTGGGATTTTCACCACAACCATCTCCAGGGTTTACAGAGGATGGTCAGAAGAAGAGGAAACATCCAGTTGTTGATGGTAGAGGTCAGAGGAGGATGGGCAGACTGGTTGGAGATGATAGAAAGGCAGCAGGAACTCAAAGAACCACTGAAAGGATGCCACAAAGAATTAAGGCAGTTCTGAAGGCAAGAGGGGTTCCAGCCTTTTACCGGCAAGGTGTACCTAATAAAGTGGCACACTGAGTGTAGTTTGTACTATGTGTGTGTATTTTAAGTGCGTAAATGTGTGCACGGCGCACTACAAAATACGGCGCATGCATTGATTGGACTTTATTAGAGTAGTGTAACGTTACCAGGTCTTCTTGTATTCACCTTTATATGTTTATGTTTGTACTGTGTACCATCCTTTGTACTGGACAGTGTGTGAGACCACATGAATCTTTTCCTCCACTCCCTTCAGTTCGTCTTGTGAACAGCTGTACCGTGTATGTGCTGTGAAATGACCGTAGATTAATACTTTTTCTTCTTGAAGTGACCTGGGTCCTGATGGAAGCTGTGAGGATGCTGGAAGTGGTGATGAGGAGGTGCCCACCAGACGTCACAGTCACATTAAGTCACGTAAAGGGAGAAGCCGTGGGGAAGCTGGAGGTTCAGGTAATGCGGTCAGAGACCAAAGCCGTTCACCACATCATCAAAGATGGAGGACAGAGGCAGAGCCTGATGACGGAGTCCCTCAACCACCCAGGTTCTTTCCCAAACGCACCCCAGGTGTCCAACCACCTCTCAATGTGGGAAACCCGTCTCCAGGTGAAATCTTCTCCCACTTTTTTGATGCTGCAGTTTTCAAACTGATTTGTAAATACACAAATAAGAATGCAGCCAATAACCTGAAGAAAGGAAAGAAGTTCCACTGGACTGAAATAACTCCAGAGGAAATGAGGAAGTTCGTAGGCATGTTGTTGCACATGTCGATTTTGGACCTGCCCCAAATGAGTGACTTTTGGCGTCAGAAATCCATCTTCCATGTGCCATTCCCCGCCACCGTCATGTCCCGAGACCGGTTCAGGGCGATTTTATCAAATATTCATTTTAGTGACCCAGAAAAAACTGAAGAAAATGAGCAGAAGAGGGGCACAGATGGATACGACCCCCTCCACAGTGTCAGACCTGTCATGGAGATGATACGCCTCAACAGCAAAGCCATATACCACCCAGGACAGCACCTTGCAGTCGATGAAAGGATGGTTGGGACCAAGGCCAGACTCTTCTTCAAACAGTACATGAAGGCCAAGCCAACAAAGTGGGGGCTGAAGTTTTTTGTGCTTGCTGATGTAAATGGCTACACAGTTGACTTCAGGCTCTACACGGGCAAGTCCAAGACGGCATCAGGGAAGGGGCTCTCCTTTGACGTTGTTACTGGTCTTGTCAACAAAGACTTCCTGGGGTCTGGGTACGTTATCTACACAGATAACTTCTACACCAGTCCCCTCCTCTTCCGACACCTGAGCCAACAGGGATTCGGAGCCTGTGGAACGTACAGGTAATGTACAATGGCCTCCCACAGAATTTAGTTTCAGTGTTTGCAAGTCCTTTGAAGTGACAGTAATCATCTTCTTCTTTTTCTTCTTCTTACACAGGCAGGGAAGAGTTGGTGTCCCCACCACCCAAGAAAATGCTCTCACCAAAAGATCCCCACGAGGCAGCATCCGGTGGATCAGGGACGGGGGTCTTCTGTTCGTGAAGTGGATGGACACCAGAGAGGTCTCCCTGTGCTCCACCATCCACCCAGTGTACACTGGAGACACAGTGCAGCGCTGGGAGAAGACAGGTGATGGGCCACAGCAGAAGGTCTCTGTCCCCAGACCCACCACGGTGACTGAGTACAACAAGTACATGGGGGGAGTGGACACCTCGGACCAGATGATTGGCACATATTCAGTCCACCGGAAAACCAGGAGATGGCCCACCACTGTCTTCCAGCATCTGGTTGACATCGCTGCCACAAACGCCTTTGTGATCCACAAGGCTTGCTGTGCCGGCCTGCTGGAGAGGCCTATGACCCGCCAGCATTTTCAGGAGGAGCTCGCTGCAAACCTCCTTGGGGTTCACTTGGAAAATGCCCCTCAGGAGACCCCAGGTCAGCACCTGCCTGTCTCCACAAGTCCTGGACAGCCCAAGTCACTGAGATCCAGCAAGGGGCGACGATGCTGCAAGCTTTGTAAAAGGTGCACTGCCTGGAAGTGTGCAGCCTGTGATGTGGTCCTGTGTCTGCAGCCAGACAGGAACTGCTTCTGGCAGCATCACCAGGACAAGTGAGGAACCAGAGAGGAGAGAGCTGCCTGTAAAACGCCTGTAAATACTTTATACCACCTGTTTCTGTACGTTTAGAACCAAAGACTTACAGATGTTTACTGTAAATAGTTTTGTACTTTCCAAGTTCCATTTTTAACATGTAAAATCTGACTAATGCTCAGTTTTATTGTTTTTTCTCCCACTAAAACACTAAAATCAAATTCCGTTTTGTGTTTTTCTTCGTGTTAAACCGTCATTACACTCTGACAACATGCAGTAGATTGTAAATAACTGCCAGGTAGTGAAAGTTTCATGTCCTCTGAAAGAAAAGGGCAAAAGCACTCACAGGACTTTATCTGACCCTTTTGTCATCAAAATAAGAAAAACAGACCAGGCGGACCAAAAGACCTCATTGTGAGGCTTAAGAAGGGTTCAGGACGTGCCTCTGTGACGTGCCGCTCTGCTGTCTTCATTATTCTCAATGCGAACGACTTTAATTCTCATGCAGCAGTAATTAGACGTTCAGCAACACCAAGATAGTTACGTCCCTCTCAGAAGTCCAGTCGTCTCCTGTCAGGGCGACGTGTTCGGCTGCAGCTGAATCCTCGTGCTTTTCTTTCTTTCCCGTTTCATAGAGCTCATGGATTTTTGACACTATGGTGCTTCTTGATGGAGCCTTGTACGATGCATCTTGAGAGGCAACTTGCAAAACCTTACTGAAGCCTGTGTCCTCCATGGTATTAAAGGATCTCTCAGTTTGTTGCAGTCCACTTGGCAGTAGTGTCGGTTTGTCCGAGGTAAACTCACTGACTCATTTACTGAGGATGGTTTGTTGCAAGCTGGGCGACACGTTAACCAGAGTGCCAGCAGACTCCCTGACTAACACACGCTTCATGTTAATGTGGTATTTTAAGCTGGACGTGCTTCGGTGAAAAGAAAACTCCTTCCTGCAGGGTGTGAATAGTCCTTTATGTCGGTCGACTGTTCCGTCTTGGCTTTTTTGTACTCAGATTTCCCATCTAGAGGGCAAACATGCTGCTTTGCATCTTCCATATCAAGTTGGTTATTTCTGTCATGAGAGGATCAACTGCCCATTTGCACAACGGTGACTCTACTTGGACAAACTGCCTGAAAAGCGTTGCCAGAGACGTTTCAGGGCTGTTGAGTCATTCTGTGCTGCAGATGGGTTGTGTTAAAAATCTTAATCAGATTTATAATGATGGTGGATTAATCAGCATTAACACGTCAATTTGTAACTTGTAACTGGTGGGTCGCTGGTTCGAATCCCCGGACTGGTAAGAGGTTGAGGTGGGACAGTGAGAACGACGGCTTGTCCCAGTCTGCACCACTGTGGACCCCTCAGCAAGGCCCTTAACCCCTGACTGCTCCTAGTATGTAGAGTTCAGGTTAACTATGAATATGATGGGTCAATGCAGAGAAGGTTAGATTATTAATTTTGACAGCCCTGCTTATAAAACATCCTCTAAGGAACCAAACCATCTGATTTTTTTGTGACAAAGATGTTTGTGTTTTAATCTATCCATGGTAGAATATTAAGAGTTATGGGGTCACTGGATGATATACATGATCTTTACAACTGCATGTGTCACGTTTCAGTCGAGAGGCGGCTGGACCTCGACGAAGTTGACAGCAGCTTCAGGAAACACCGGATGCATCAGGCCAACAACACCTGACAGGATGGCAAACCTCACCTGACCTCTGAGGTATCCTCAGTGACGACTTACAAACTGTAAGCAGAATACCTGTAAGATGTGGAATGGAAAGAAGACAAAGTCAGTAGAGGAAATAATCACTGCATGTCAGCTGTTTCTTCTGTGGTGCAACAACTCTTCTAAATCCTGAGAAGACTTTTAGAACCTAATGGCTGTAAGGTCTGGAGCAGGACATGCCTCATAGATGGGCTACGATTGTTTGTATCTGTTTCAACATAATGAATGCAGCATGTTCTTTATCTCTGTCAATAAAACAGCTCATTATTCTGATTCTAGTGACTTTCTGTTTTGAAGCTGGTGATCATCGGTATCTGAAACTAGAGATGTGGCCTCGTGGTCGTACCCTTCTACCAACAGTCAGGTTAGCTTCCATCCATGTCAATCTTCTGTGTAGTGAAGACTCTGAAAGAACAGAGTAAAATGTATGAAGAGTATTTTGTGGCAAAATGGAAGTTATCACTGTGTTGGACCTGCATGAGAAACTTAAGAGAATCTCCACACAGGCAGGGCAGCAAGTTCTGAAGTCAGAACCATAGTTGGGTTTTGTTTCAGTCCCTCAGGCTGAGTACGACTCTACTGGCAGTCTGCCTCTCAGCTGTTAGGACCAGGACCGAGCTGAACGTCCAGGTGACTAAAAGACAAAGTTATCTTTAATCTGTCACAGGGACTTTCCAGTTTGATCCAAACAGTGAAACAAAAAGTCTGTTTCCTTCCTATTAACAGTGACTGCATGACAGCAACAAAAATATAAAGCAAAATATGTGAAATCTAAAGCTGGTGAACCACTGTAATGTGTTGAAAGGACTGTTCACTGAAAACGCATCTGAAAGATCTACTGCAAGAAGTCAACTCTGGAACATGTCCAAGAAGAAACCCACTGAAAAGATGCCTGACGAACAGCCAGCACCACCACAGTGACTGCATGGTCCTGACAGTGAAACACGGTGGTGGGCTGCAAAACAACCAGACAGAATGAAAACACTGAGACTCCCAGCCTCCAGAAGCTCGTCAGGAGAAGAGCTTTCAACGCGACAGGGATCCAAACACACCGCAACAGTCGCACAAGTGTTCAGACCAGGACACACCTGCAATCTGAAATCAGCACGTAAATAAACTCTGTTCATGACATCACACATATTGAAAACTCTCACATCTCAGCCGGTGTGCAGTTAAAGTCCGTTCTCATGTTGGGATTGTTACGTCCAGCCGACACACACAGTGAGACCAGACGTCTCACTTTGAGTAATGAAACACTTTAAAACAATATTTACATATTTAATGGTGCAGAATTGGTGGAGAAGAAGTCAGGGTGCTTTTAAACATCATTCAGGAGGTAAATTCAGTTTTTTATAGGAAGAATTATACAAGAAAAACTATTTGTTCCCTTTAATCTTACTCTTGCATTATAATGTGTAATACTTAATTATTTGTAATCATTAGTTTGTTTTTTCCCTCCACAGTTTACTCAGTTTTAATTATTCTATCAGTGTGTGTGCACTTTATTCAACATGTCTGTACCGTGTGTCAGTGACGTGCGGTGAGGCTCATGGCAGGTGAGGCTCATGGCAGGTGAGGCTCATGGCAGGTGAGGCTCTGACGTCATCAGCCAGATTTACAAACATGAACCCTACAGAGGAGCTTATTCACCATTTGATTGGCAACAGGTAACAAGTTTTGTTTAAAATTTCACATCAGGATTCTTTACATTTAAGCTGTAGCACAGAAAAAAGCACCATAAAGAAACGTTATTATCATCTTACCGTTACTTATAGATGAAGTCGATGCGCCGCTCCTTCTGAAGAAAAGCATCGATCACTTGTTTGTAGAAGTCCTCCTTATCTTTCTTCAGTTTTAATAGTCTCTCTGTCTCAATAGAGAGTGAAGAAAGTCGTCCCTGATCAGTCCTGTTCCAACTGTATGTTTTCAGTCTTTCCAGCGCTCCACCGATGCTGTGGTAGCCGGAACAGTGAGCACCAGCTGGAGCAACTTTGTTGCCTCAGGAACAGTTTGGATGAGATCCTTCTGGGCCAAAGAGCTGAGAAGCTGTCCAGGAGATTTACATTCATCCCTCACCGTTTGTGAGCTACACAGTCCAACCAGATCCGCCTTTAGCTTCACCAAGTTGAAGAATTTGGCATATTTTGACAGACTCTGCAGTTTCGTATCATCACCAAACCAAGGAAGGCCAGCTCACCAGAATGATCAAACCTGGCCTTCATCTGACAGCTCATGTTTTCCAGGATGTTACAGAACACTCGTTTTCGTTCACATCTGGTCGACTGTCTGTCTCCACTCTCTGTCAGGCCCAGTTCGCTGCATTTCTGCTCAAATCGGTCACAGAAACTGTCGAACTTCAGTCTCATGCGCTCGAGAACTGCAACGGCGTCGCGGATGTGTGCAAGACAATATTCCATGTCCATCACTTTGTTTTGGAGCACTCTAAAAAAGTGCGTCAGTTTCATTGAAAATGTCCTCATACAGCATAAGGAGAAAGCATGTGGATGCTTTTGACAGCCACCGATCGTATCCTGCTGCCATCATCAGCGTGTCATTATCCCAGCTGTCGGGATTTTCCAGAATGACATTAAATAACGTGCGCAGATCATTTTGGTGCATGCTGATTGTCTGCACTAGCCTAGAGTTAGAGCTCCATCTTGTAGGTGCTGCTCTGGGTAAACGGCGCTTTCCAACATCATCCAGCAAGTGAGTGCGCTTGGTGGACTTGCTGAAAAATGACGCCAGTCCTTCAGCTGTTTTAAAAAACGTGCGACATTCGGGCACAGACTTTGCTGAATGCAAGAGCACCAAGTTCAGCTTGTGTGCGTAACAGTGCGTAAACATGGCTTCGGGCACTTTTTCTTTAATTTTAGCTTACACACCATTAAGCTGTGAGGACATTACAGCGGCCCCATCATAGGTCTGAGCTACAAGCTTGTCAGTGCAGTCGTACTTCTCCAACACTCCCAGGACGTCCTCGGCAATGGCAGGAGCGCGTCTGTCCTCACTCATGTCATCAAAGCCCAAAAACGCCTCCTTCACCTCACAGCCTGCTTCAGATGTAGCCACATACCGTAATATGTTTGAAATCTGAGCTTGGTTTGTGACATCTGTGGTCTCATCTACTTCTACAGCAACAAATGGGGCTGCACCGATCTCCTTTTTAATGTCATTTCTGATGACATCACCGACTGCTTCGATCAAATCATTCTGTGTTCTATTGGACAAGCCAGAAAACACAGTGGATGTCTCCAGATGTCTAGCTAGCCTGTCATCTTTCTCAGCAAAAGCATGTAATAGTTCAACATAGTTACCACGATTAGCAGAGCCTTTACTTTTATCATTTCCACGAAATGCCAGCTGTTGCTTGGCGAGGAAGCAGGTGGCCTTGATGAGGTCTTTTCAAATCTCTCGGTTCTCCTTTACCTTAGCGTTGTGGATGCTGATGTTGAGTCTTCGCTGTTCGTCCAAAGCCAAGTCTATCCTGGACATCCCGAACGTTTTTAGCGCGATTTGACTTTGGATGTGTGTAGCGGACCGCTCGTGTTTGATGAGGCTTCTTTGCAAATTCTTCAGGTCACAATATCCCATCTGAGTCCAGACATTGTCAGAACTTGAGAAAAGAATGCAGGAAAAGCAGAAAAGGCGGTTTCTTGCTGGACGTCCACACAGCCAGCCTTTTCATGTGTACCACTCGGTCTGAAAAGAGCAGGTCTTCTGTCCCGTAGTCTGAAGCAAACCTTTTAGCTCCGGCGTCGGTCTTCCTTTAAATATTATCTCCTGCTTCGACTGAAAGTCCAGTTTAGAAAATTCTTTGAGCTCAGATATGTAATCCTCCATTTTCAAAATAAGGCCAAACAAGAGGAAAAAATACCTGGATGGCTGCACTTGACTTTCTAACTGTTTACTGCAGCTCGCTGTCACTAATTCTATTGTTTTAAAGCCGAGGCGTCGTAAGAAGAATCCTTGGGATCACCAGCGCCCCCTAGCATGAGGCAGGAGAACTGCGGGCATCACCGAGTGTCTCTTTGCAGGCGTTTTATGATTGCTCAGCACAAGAAACACGTCACACACAAACCGTTGTCGATATAAAAACACTGTACATTATATACATCAGCTAAACTATGGAAATTTAATCCATATAGTAAATGTGTTTGAACATTATAATGGCGACATACAGAGAGACAGCAATACGATCTCACTGCATAGCAAACCAGCACAGTTAGCTGAGTCATTGACGATGTGGAAACTATACCGCCAATCCCAGTCATGTCTCCTGGTCATGCATCAAACTCCAGTCATTCTGGGATGACAGTATCGGACTTTTGGAGGACGTCTTGAAAGGCTCCCATGATGATGCTAATGCTAATGCTAATGGCTAGTGCCTCATGCTAACAGCTAATTCCAGTGGAACAGATGGAAGCGTCAAACCAAAGTGTTCAACTTGTAAATAAAGGACAGAGAAAGGAACATGTGTCTGGTCGTTGAGTAGAGTCCAGTTCAGCTCTGATGAATCCCTTTCATCACTGCTCTAAATAACATTATAACCTGAACAGCCAGAACAACTGGACCTGTTCTCTGCTCTCTGGTTCTGGTTCTGGATCTGGATCTGATTCAGTTCAGTTTCATTGATAAAGCTCCAATTAACAACATCTGTCATCTCACAGCTCTGAACATAGTACGGTTCAGACCTTAGGAGTTACAGACAAGGAACAGGAAACACAACAATCCAAACGGTGGAAGGAACCAAACCCCGCCCCCTGACAGAACCAGGCTCAGGGAAGGTGGACATCTGCCTCGACTGGTTGGGGTGAGGGTGCGGATGAGGGGGGAGGGATAACAAACAATACAAACAGAACAAAGAACATTTTGGAGGCCGGTGAGAAGAGAAACTGCAGATCAGAGAACAAACACAGAGTCAGTGATATGTGACAGTAGAGAGAGGAGAGGAGCCCAGTGCATCATGGGAATAGTCCAGCCTGGAGGTTCCAGATGCATGGACTAGTTTCTCAGCATCACTCTGGGACCAGACGTTCCTCACCATGAACTGTGGTTGGGCCTCGATGCACAGAGCAGCCAGGAGGAAGCTGAACCCAGCTGGGAGGTGGACTCAGAGAACAGACCAGGAAACAGTATTTTAAAGCAGCCTGGCAGCAACTTCACCACCATGATGGAGAGATTTCCACCGAGGCTCAGTCCATCTGTCAGACGCTGATCCTCACAGAGCTCTTTGTCACATTCACATGTTTAGTGGAGGTCCAGTGTTTCCTTCTCATGTTGTTTATCTGTCAGGACAATTCAAGACGCCTCTACAGAGCTCCAGGACCAGGACACAGATGAGACGCATTCAGGGTTTCTAGCAAAGTCTAGTTTCCTCAACCTGAACCTGGTCAGAGGTTTCTTCTGAAAAGGCTTCCAGCAGATCAGAAGCACCAAGAGAACATTCAAACCTTTCATCAAACATTTGTACTGCAGAATCAAATCCAAGCAGACTCCACATTAAAGGCTGTGGAAACCTCCAAAGAAGCTCACATTAACCTCTGAGGAAGCAGCTGCTCCTGAACATCCAACACATCCTCAGCAGTCATCAGACAGACGGAGGCCTCCAGTCGTCTCTGGACCCCCACAGGACAGAGGCAGCTCCTCCACCCTCAGCTGACTCTTCATCACTTCCTGTCCAGTCAGAGGCCGACAGAGGACCACCAGGTGACCCGCTGACAGGTGATGTCCATCATCATCTGGCCTTTGGTCTGAGGCTCTTTGTGTGGAACTGATCCCTTAAAACTGACCCAGAGACCAGAAACACATCCTGGATTTATTCACATCAACAGGACAGTTAAGGACCCTGAAAATAATTTAGAGGGACATTTTCAGGGTTTCTGCTTTATTTAACTTTAAATTCACTTTAAACTGAGCAAAAAGAAAAACCATTCATTTATGGAATCCAGCAACCATCATTTAGATCAAAGTGGATGAATTTAATGGTGTTGAACAGGAAAAGAATCAGCTGTGATGGAAACATGAAGGAACAATGTCAAGAAGAAATGACTAAAATGAGCAATTAGACTTTTACTTTCCAAAATAATGATGTGAAACTGTGACTTGGCTTTTGGTGCTTTTATTAAATCTGTCTTTAACTGTTGCCATACGATCATAAAACATCAATGATACATACAAGGAACAGACCTGGAGGAAATGTACAAATATATATTAATGGATAATATTAGTATTAAAAACATCAGTGATATTAAATATACATCATCCATGAATCAAATCCATGTGTGTCTATCAGCACATGTATGTTCAGATGCTGACCTTCTTCTGTAGAGTCTCTGGCTCCAACCTGAGCCTCATATTATCTGATATCATGGATCACAGTCACAGCATGGCTGCTTCCCTCTAGTGGACACAGGCGGTAACTACATCCATCAAGTCAGCCAAATAACGCAGAAGCTACACTTCCAGGTAGCTCCTTCAAAATAAACCCTGACTAGCCGTTCTTACTATTCATGAATGCGTTACGTGATTTTGGGAAACTCAGAGTGAAGCTGATCTGGATTAGCGCCAGTTAGCTTCTCCACTTACTAGGAATGTTTGCTTGTATTCTGAGTAAAGTTCAGACACTAAATGAATCCACGTTGTAGCTTAATACCAACCTACAACAGCATCCATGACTGGCAGGGTTAGCCAAGCTAGCAGTGATGCTAATGAGCTTTTGTACCGGCTCAGACTGTTTAATGCCGTAACACAGACAGCTTTAATATAAATCTACTATCAGAGACAGAGACGTGGTTTCATTTAGTCTGATTGGTGATGTTTTACTGTGTGACTGGATCTGACTCCATAGTAGTGAAGTCAACATGCTAATCGGAGCTAACCAGCTAGCTACAAGGTGGAAACCACGTCCACAGTAAAGTCAACGAAATTATAGAGAAGCTGTTCCTGCTGGTGGTCCTTCAAAATAAAACAATTTTAGGATTCGCTTTCACAAAATTATGACAAAGTGATTTTGTTTGACTTGAAGACAGAACATTCAGAGTTTATGTACAACAACTGATCAACATATGAAACCAACTCCTGTTAATAATTTAGGTTTTCTCTAGTTTCATTTATCTTTTGCTCACAATTATAAGGAAACTGAACGACTCAGAAAGACTGCTGTTTAGAATGAAGCTGTAATTAGCATTAGCTAGCTTCTGCTCTTGTTCACATTGTTCTTGTTGTAGTCTTAGTGAAGTTAAAACAGAAAAGTAGCTGGTAGCCTGGAGAATACAGCGCTACATATATACATATATATACACACACATACAGACCAACAAGAGTATAGATGCTCTGGTTTGGTTCTTCTCTTCTGTCTTTTTTATACCTTGTAAACTGCAGGGGTTAAGGGCTCAAGGCTCCACGGTGCTGGTTACTGGGACAAGCTGTCGCTCTCACTCTCCCACCTCAACCTCGTTCCAGTCCGGGGACTCGAACCGGCGACCCACTGGTCACAAACCCCAAGGCCCTTTTTAGTTTTGATTTGATTTAATCTGAATATTAATGTTGGAACATCAGAGTGTGAACATCATCAACCTCCAACGGATCATGTCAACATTAACTGAACTTCTCCATCATCCACAGTGTGGAGCTGCAGCACTAAACTACACAGTGGTAACAACACACTTCACACTGGTTCCCAGTCCACCTCCCAGTAACAGGGACAAGTCAGAGTCTCTACACACCAGCTGCTGCTGCTTCAACCTCTGAATCATCAGGACACACTTCATCCTCTCAGAACAAACACCGTCCTGATCAGCATCAATACTCCCATCTGCAGACAGAAGAAGAAAGAACAGAGGAGATCAATGAGTTTGATCAGCATGAGACAACAAACAGAGAGATCAGATGTGATGGACACTCTGATGGAGGAGGACCACTGTCTGTGCACATCTGGAAGGCTGTCAGCTGGAATCAGCTTCATGTCCTCAACACATCAACACAACAACAACAGTGGGCTTCACATCCACTCAAACACATGATGACAACCAGCTTGTGGCTCCTCTGATTGGCTGACTGCTGTCTCTGTGTTCCTGTCCAGTCCTGGAGTCTGTCTCCATTCTGCTTCACAGCTTCACTGAGAAGCTGCAGGTTTACAGGATACACTGGATCTTTGCTCTGATACTGACTGTTTAGTACAAAACTGACTGACTGGAACCTTCTACTGACCTCAGAGTCTCCAGGCTGCAGTCTGGACTCTCCACAAGATCCTTCAGATGTTTCACTGATGAAGCCTTCAGGTCGTTTCCTCTCAGGTCCAGATGTTCCAGATGGGAGGGGTTGGACTTCAGAGCTGAGACCAGAGAATCACAGCTGATCTTTGACAAACTGCAGCCCCTCAATCTGAATAAAGAATAAAAGATGTAGATCAGATCAGTGATGATCCATCAGATGTGTTCTTCACCTGCAGGTCTGCCTTCATCTGTCTGCATGTGTCAGTGTGTTTGTGTGTTTAGGATCAATATCAGTGATCAGACATGATCAGTCAAATCACATTGAACTGAACAAACCAAAGAAATATTTCTGCTTCTCTCAGTAAACTTAGTCTCTTCTAACTGATCTGAGTTCAGAGGATCTTCTGGATCCACATGTGACTCTTCAGCTCTAATTACAAACATTCATTTCCTTCAACAACCAACAGGAACATTTTCTACACTTCCTGATACAAACACTCCACTTTGGTCTGAACAAACTGAATTTAGGACACAAACAGAAAATGTGGCCCAGAGCAGATTTACAGCTTCATGGATGGAAGTTCTGTTGGAACATAGATGAGCTTCAGTCGTCATTAAACACAGATCAGATCTACAACAGTAACAGACAGTCACTGAACTGACCCCAGAGTCTTCAGGCTGCAGTCTGGACTCTCCAGAAAACCACACAGATGTTTCACTCCTGGATCCTTCAGGTTGTTGGAGCTCAGGTCCAGATGTTCCAGATGGGAGGGGTTGGACTTCAGAGCTGAGACCAGAGAATCACAGCTGATCTCTGACAAACTGCATTCCTCCAATCTAAAAAACACTCTGACATTTATTTCACTTCCTGCTCAGAGTCACAGAAACACAACAGAAGGAAACCAGGACAAGACGAGGCTCCAGACTCTACAAGATCTTCATGTTCTGGAACCTTGGACACATTTCAATCAGGACTCTACATTCACATCATCTCATTATTGATCATCTGTCAGTGATAGTGGAAAGTGTCCATCAGTGTTCAGAGGACAAGGTGACGTCTTCACACTGTTTTCTAAACCTGAGTCCATTTAAAAAGTTACTCTGAGGATCTGAAGGACACCAACGTCCACATCAACAATAATCCCAACCAATGTTCTACATTAATATCATTTCCACTTCCAGTCACTGGTCTCTTTAGTCTACATCAGTCCTGATCATAACCTCCACAGATTCATTCATTCTCAGGATTTTAACCTTTATTATTCTAGTTGTTGTCACTGACATTAAAGGAAATTAACTTTACTTTGTCACTAGTCATATATTCATCAGTAGAACCTTGACATTGATGGATCTCCTCCCTCAGCAAGGATCTGAACCCTTTAAATACCAGCCTGTGTTCATGATGCCACAGCTGTTTGAATGAAATTAAACATTTTCATATAGAAGTGGATTTTTCTGACCATCACAATCTGTCATGTGTCAGTGATGAACACCAGCATGGATTCTGATGCATCATTACTACATTTGGAGCAGCAGCACATTAAAAACCTCTCATGAGAACTTAGAGTCCATGTAAAATGTCCACTGGTGTTCATTGGTCCCATCAAATTATAAATACTGGAGTCAGATTTTAGACTGAACTCATGACAAACACTGGAAACTCTGATGGTTCAATGACGATTCAGTCAGACTCATGGACAGACTGAATAATCCTGTGTGGACTGAACAACTGCTCTGATGATCTCCAATCAGGTTTCAGGCCCATCACAGCACTGAGACTGCTCTCACCAAGGTGACAAATGACATCCGTCTGAACACTGACGTAGGTAAAGTCTCAGTCTTAGTCCTGCTGGATCTGAGTGCTGCGTTTGACACAGTCCATCATGTGATCCTGTAGCAGAGGTTAGAGGACTGGGGGGCATCTCCGGTCATGGTTCAAG
This sequence comes from Dascyllus trimaculatus, assembly GCA_024666655.1. Classification (NCBI taxonomy): domain Eukaryota; kingdom Metazoa; phylum Chordata; class Actinopteri; family Pomacentridae; genus Dascyllus; species Dascyllus trimaculatus. Next base: position 238,539 of record JAMOIN010000546.1, read on the forward strand.
TCCTGTCTGGAGGACAGGAAGTACTTTGTTCAAATCAGAAAAGACCAGATGGCAGTGACCTGTGGGGTCCCCCAAGGGTCCATCCTGGGACCCCTCTTGTTCAGTCTTTCCATGCTGCCCCTCGGCCAGTTAATACGCAGTAATAATGTGTCCTATCACAACTATGCAGACGACACTCAGATTTACATCTGGCTGACAGCAGGTGGACATGGGCCTGTGGACTCACTCTGTCACTGCCTCCAACAGATCACTGTGTGGATGCAAAACAACTTCCTCCAACTAAATTCAGACCAGACTGAGGTCGTTGTCTTTGGCCCACTAAAACCAAGAGAAAGAGTCAGGAGTCATCTTGAATCTCTGACTTTAAAACCTATAAATCAGGTTAGAAGTCTAGGAGTAACAACGGACTCAGACCTAAACTTTAACAGTCCCATTAAATCAATAACATCATCAGCCTTTAACCATCTCAGAAACACAGCTAGAATCAAAGGTTTACTGTCTAAACCAGACCTGGAGAGACTTATCCAAGCATTTATCTCCAGCAGGTTAGACTACTGTAACGGCTTCTCACTGGACTCTCTAGACAGCTGCAGTACATTCAGAACACTGCTGCTGGGTCCTGACTAGAACCAGGAAGTAGGACCACATTAGTCCTGGTCCTGGTCTCTGCACAGCTTCCTGTCACTCAGAGAACAGACTTTAAAGCAGCTCTGCTTGTGTATAAGTCCCTCCATGGTCCAGCACCACAGTACATCTCTGACATGTTGGTCCCATATGAATCATCTCAGACCTTGAGAACCTCAGGGACCAGGTCTTCTGCTGGAGCCCAGAGTCAGAACTAAACATGGTGAAGCTGCATTTCAGTTCCATGCAGCTAAACTGTGGACCAGTCGTCCTGATGACGTGAGACAGGCCTCTACTCTGACAGAGTTTAAGTCCAGGCTGAAGACGTTTAGTTTAGCTGATCATAGAACAACTGAAGGTGTCCTGTCTGCACTCTTCTCTTTTACTTCATTCTAACTGATTGTTATTCATGTTTATTGATTATGTTTTAATTGAAATTGTCTGTTTTTAACTTTTCTCTTTTCCATTTTCTGAAGCACTGTGAATTGCCCTGAGTATGAATTGTGCTATAAATACAAACAAATCTGCCTTGTGTGTGTAAACAGACGTCAGCATGAAGATCCTCAGTGTGGATCAGTAGAAGATCAGCCTGATGGCTGCAGCTTAGTGTCACCACAACTTTACATCACATTCATCTCAGCACACAAACAAAACATGATGTCTGACCTCAGAGTCTGCAGGCTGCAGTCTGGACTCTCCAGAAAACCACACAGATGTTTCACTCCTGGATCATAAAGGTTGTTCCTGCTCAGGTCCAGATGTTCCAGATGGGAGGTGTTGGACTTCAGAGCTGAGGCCAGAGAATCACAGCTGATCTCTGATAACCAGCAGAGCTCCAATCTGAATAAAGAATAAAAGATGTTGATCAGATCAGTGATGATCCATCAGATGTGTTCTTCACCTGCAGGTCTGCCTTCATCTGTCTGCATGTGTCAGTGTGTTTGTATGTTTAGGATCAATATCAGTGATCAGACATGATCAGTCAAATCACATTGAACTGAACAAACCAAAGAAATATTTCTGCTTCTCTCAGTAAACTTAGTCTCTTCTAACTGATCTGAGTTCAGAGGATCTTCTGGATCCACATGTGACTCTTCAGCTCTAATTACAAACATTCATTTCCTTCAACAACCAACAGGAACATTTTCTACACTTCCTGATACAAACACTCCACTTTGGTCTCAACAAACGGAATTTAGGACACAAACAGAAAATGTGGCCCAGAGCAGATTTACAGCTTCATGATGGAAGTTCTGTTGGAACATAGATGAGCTTCAGTCGTCATTAAACACATCAGATCTACAACAGTAACAGACAGTCAGTGAACTGACCTCAGAGTCTTCAGGCTGCAGTCTGGACTCTCCACAAAACCACACAGATGTTTCACTCCTGGATCCTTCAGGTTGTTGTAGCTCAGGTCCAGATGTTCCAGATGGGAGGGGTTGGACTTCAGAGCTGAGACCAGAGAATCACAGCTGATCTCTGACAAACTGCAGTCCTCCAATCTGAATAAAGAATAAAAGATGTGGATCAGATCAGTGATGATCCATCAGATGTGTCTCTCTGAGTTCCTGAGGCTCCACTGCAGCTCAGCACAAACACTGTGGAAACACAAACATCCTGACTGGATGTGTGGAAGTCAGACTGCTGAAGCCTCACATCACTTTCACATCAGCTTTACATTCAGACACACAGCAGGACTGTGGATTCTGTCCTCCATCTTGGACCCCTGCAGTCAGCTGATCAGGGATTCATTCACTTTCAACAATCTGAAACATTTTCAGACTGTTTTCAGGAAAATTCATCAACCAAACAAACTTCAGAGAAGGATTTGAAGTGAATATATTGAAACACTGACCTGAGAGTCTCCAGTTCACAGTTTGGACTCTGCAGTCCATCACAAAGATGCTTCACTCCTGAATCCTTCAGGTTGTTGTTAAAGCTCAGGTCCAGATGTTTGAGACTGGAGGACGGAGAGCTGAGGACTGAGGACAGAGCTGCACAGCTTCTCTCTGACAGATTACAGTGCTTCAGTCTGAGGAAACAATGAAGAACAAAGTTATTTCATTTCTTCTGCTCTTTAAAATCAGCAGGGTATCAATCAGTGTTTGCAGTAAATCCAACTCTGGACTTACTCAGCTTTGGTGGAGGCTTTGACCACCGGCAGCAGCCTCAGAAGAGCCTCCTCTGAAGCAGAGTATTTCTTCAGGTCAAACTCGTCCAGATCTTCTCCTGATGACAGTAAGATGAAGCCCAGAGCTGACCACTGAGCAGGAGACAGTTTATCTGTGGACAGACGTCCTGATCTCAGGGACTGTTGGACCTCCTCCACCAGAGAAACATCCTTCAGTTCATTCAGACAGTGGAACAGGTTGATGCTTCTCTCTGCAGACTGATCCTCACTGATCTTCTTCCTGATGTACTCCACTGTCTTATGATTGGTCTGTGAGCTGCTTCCTGTCTGTGTCAGCAGGCCTCCTAGTTTCTCCTGATTGGTCGGCAGTGACAGACCCAGGAGGAAGCGCAGGAACAAGTCCAGGTGTCCGTTTGGACTCTGTAAGGCCTCGTCCACAGCTCTCTGGTAGTAAGCTGTTGGATCAACTTTCTTTCCGAACACTTTGGACCACAGAGATGTTTGTTGTTGTTCTTCCAGCAGGTTGATTCCAGAGTTGATGAAGGTCTGATGGACATGAAGAGCAGCCAGAAACTCCTGAACACTCAGATGGACGAAGCAGAACACCTTGTCCTGGTACAGTCCTCTCTCCTCTTTAAAGATCTGTGTAAACACTCCTGAGTACACTGAGGCTGCTCTCATGTTGATGCCACACTCTGTCAGGTCAGACTCATAGAAGATCAGCTTTCCTTTCTGCAGCTGATTAAAAGCCAGTTTTCCCAGAGACTCAATCATCCTCCTGCTGTCTGGACTCCAGTGTGGATCTGTCTCAGCTCCTCCATCATACTTGACCGTCTTGACTTTGGCCTGAACCACCAGGTAGTGGATGTACATCTCAGTCAGGGTGCTGGGCAGCTCTCCTCCCTCTCTGCTTCCCAGCAGCTCCTCCACAACTGTAGCAGTGATCCAGCAGAACACTGGGATGTGGCACATGATGTGGAGGCTTCGTGATGTCTTCACGTGGGAGATGATGCTACTGGCCTGCTGCTCATCTCTGGACCTCTTCCTGAAGTACTCCTCCTTCTGTGGGTCGCTGAACCCTCTGACCTCCGTCACCATGTCCACACAGTCAGGAGGGATCTGATCGGCTGCTGCAGGTCGTGTGGTTATCCAGAGGCCAGCAGAGGGAAGCAGCTTCCCTCTGATCAGGTTTGTCAGCAGCACATCCACTGAGGTGGACTCTGTCACATCAGTCAGGACCTTCTTGTTGTGGAAGTCCAGAGGAAGGCGACACTCATCCAGACCATCAAAGATGAACACAACCTGGAAGAATTCAAAGCTGCAGATTCCTGCTTCTTTGGTTTCTCTGAAGAAGTGATGAACAAGTTCCACCAAGCTGAACTTTCTCTCTTTCAGCACATTCAGCTCTCTGAAGGTCAATGGGAAGATGAAGTGGATGTCCTGGTTGGTTTTGTCTTCAGCCCAGTCCAGAGTGAACTTCTGTGTTAACACTGTCTTCCCGATGCCAGCCACTCCCTTTGTCATCACTCTTCTGATTGGTCCATCTCTTCCAGGTGAGCCTTTAAAGATGTCTTCACGTCTGATGCTTGTTTCTGCTCTGTCTGCTTTCCTGGAAGCTGCTTCAATCTGTCTGACCTCATGTTCTTTATTGACCTCTGCAGTCCCTCCCTCTGTGATGTACAGCTCTGTGTAGATGTCATTCAGGAGGGTCGGCTGTCCTGCTTTAGCGATGCCCTCAAACACACTCTGGAACTTCTTCTTCAGGCCACCTTTAAGTTTACATTCACAAACTGCAGCAGCAAGTTCTGAATGAGACACAACAAATGAGATGAGTGAATAAATGACAGTAAATATTCCAGCAGTTCATTCTCCTAAAGAATGAGTCTGAATCTATCTGGAGACTTTAATAAATGTTCTGTTGATCAGCAGCTTCAGTCTCTACACAAATCCTCTTACTGTCAGCCAGCTTCTCCTGCTTCATCCTCCTCAGGAACAACACTGTGATCTGCTGGAACATCTCTCTGCTGCTCCTCTGCTCTTCATCCTCACCCTCCTCATCCTCCTCATCCTCCCTCTGACTCCCTGAGCATTCTGGGTAATCTGGACTCACAACCTTCTGCATCTTCTTCAGCTCCTTCTTCACAAAAGTCACCATGTTGTCCTCCAGCAGCTGGAACACACAAATGTGACAATGAGCCATCAGAGTGAAACCATGGAGCCAAACATCACATCCATGTTGGACACACTGACAGTCCACTGGTCTACAAAGAGCAGCATGGAGACGCCTGAACACAACACATGGACCAGACCTTGTTGTTCATGTACGCACCATGAATATGGAGTCCAGGTGATGCTGCTGGACAGACGGAGCTGTGGGAACCTCTGAGCTCTGCTGCTCCACTCTGTGGATCAACATCAACACTTAGATGTCAGTACGTCTGTCCACACAGAGACAAACAGCAGCTACGACACCATCAACGTCTTCAGGAGACTCTGAACATGGAACA
>JAMOIN010000546.1:243903-284145 GCA_024666655.1 Dascyllus trimaculatus
CTGTAGTAAAGACAAAGGGAGAGATGGAGGAAGAACAGCATGGTTATTAAAACAAGAAGAACACAATGGATTTTCTTTCATCAGTTCATTTTCCTTCAGCCTAATTTATATATAGATTACTTACTTGCAGGGCTCCAGAAGAGACTCCAGTCTCTGCAGTTTGTCCCATTCTCGTGACGTCAGCATGACTAGTTTGTGGTTCTGTTGGTTCAGAGTCGCTTTAACTTTAGACGTTTGACCATGTTGAGTGTTGAGTTCCAGCGTGTTGGCTTGGATCAGCGACTCCTCCTCCTGCCCCAGGGTTTCTTGCTGTGCTTCCAGCTCTGAGGCGTTCGCTGGACTATGTCTGAAGTGGCCAGCAGTTTTCCGACACTTGGATAATGCGCTCACAAACCCGCCGTCACCAAGGCCACGTCCACAGGAAGACGAGCCCAGACCTGAACGCACTAATAGTCCATCCAACCCGTGTATCGTCCACACCAAGCCGGCGTTTTGGGGGTCTGATGACGATCCTTTCTGAACCTAGGTCCCAGAGTACACGTGTCACCGTTGTTACTTCCTGTCCAAACTCAGAAAACGACGACAACAATGTCTCCGTATTGTGCTGCGTATGTCCTGCTGAAGCTGGTCAGTCTATGATCGCTATTACAGCAAAATACACTTCTTATGCATTTCATGTTCATGTTACGGCGTCGTAGCGCCACCAACAGGCCTCTGATGATCACCTGCATATGTAACTGGGTTTAAAACAGCGTTCCAGGAAGACCCAGCCTCCAGTCAGGAAAACTTTATCAACGATGAGTGGCTCAAGTCTGCAACAGCTTTGGATCCTTGTTTCAAGGACTTGAAGTGCCTCCCCAGGAGTCTCAGAGAGGGGGCCTGGACCACACTTGGAGGACTGCTGCATGAACAATCTCCACCTCGACAGACCTGTGAAGATGAGCCACCCAAGGGCTCAGATTCAGACTCAGATGAGGCTGGCGTGTGTTTTACATCGTTTTCAGGTGTATCAAGTGAATTTATGTGGACGGACACATTTACTGGAACAGCTCCGTCTTCATGAAGAACGTTTTAGAAGCTATAAGCGTCTTGGCTTCGTGTGGACGGAGCCCAGGACTCATAGTGATGCATGTCTGTAAGATGTGAGCCACACGAGGCGTCTGCTCAAATGGCAAAATCTGAGCTGCTGCTATGTTTCGTGCCGTCAGTCCCCACGGTTGTGTTTTTGCTTTGATTTCCCACTCACATGCTGCTGTTGACCCATTAAGACTGGACGTGTCGCCGGCGACACATTTGCACAGCCGCACTTTGGAAGACGGTAATTATGTCAAGGTTTGCTCAAATGGAAAAAAGCCCAGCGGTGTCTGACAGCCGAGACGTTGCGCTTTACAGCCAAACAGGCGTCATTACGGTAGTTTCATCGACACTTCTCCAATACGCCCGCGAAGCGCCGTTTGTTCCCAGGGAATACACACAGCGGCGGAGAGCTACATCCAGCAGGGCGGTAAAGAAAACAGAGAACAGTGAATTTTTAAGAAGAATTGTCAGCAAGACGATCATCCTGGGTGATAAAACCTCCACTGAGGTTTAGAGTAGGATTTGAGGCCGAAGGAGTGACTTCTGGTGAAGAAAGGTAATGTCAAAGGGGTATTTCTGGACGAGAGACGTGTTCTCTACTTTCCTCCAGCTAGTTCTTACTTCTATACGGTTATAGTTAGTATAAATGGAGGCTTGTATTATGTGGTAACTTTCTAGGACAGTTTACCAAGTCTGTTACACTCACCGGCCACTTTATGAGGTTCACCTGTTCAGCTGCTCATTAACACAAATATCTAATCAGCCAATCACATGGCAGCATGTAGGCATGTAGACGTGGTCAAGACGACCTGCTGGGGTTCAAACCGAGCATCAGAATGGAGAAGAAAGGGGGTTTAAGGGACTTTGAACATGGCATGGTTGTTGGTCTGAGTCTACTGGGATTCTCACCACAACCATCTCCAGGGTTTACAGAGGATGGTCAGAAGAAGAGGAAACATCCAGTTGTTGATGGTAGAGGTCAGAGGAGGATGGGCAGACTGGTTGGAGATGATAGAAAGGCAGCAGGAACTCAAAGAACCACTGAAAGGATGCCACAAAGAATTAAGGCAGTTCTGAAGGCAAGAGGGGTTCCAGCCTTTTACCGGCAAGGTGTACCTAATAAAGTGGCCCACTGAGTGTAGTTTGTACTATGTGTGTGTATTTTACGTGCGTAAATGTGTGCATGGCGCACTACAAAATACGGCGCATGCATTGATTAGACTTTATTAGAGTAGTGTAACGTTACCAGGTCTTCTTGTATGAACCTTTATATGTTTATGTTTGTACTGTGTACCATCCTTTGTACTGGACAGTGTGTGAGACCACATGAATATTTTCCTCCACTCCCTTCAGTTCGTCTTGTGATGGCGAACAGCTGTACCGTGTATGTGCTGTGAAATGACCGTAGATTAATACTTTTTCTTCTTGAAGTGACCTGGGTCCTGATGGAAGCTGTGAGGATGCTGGAAGTGGTGATGAGGAGGTTCCCACCAGACGTCACAGTCACATTAAGTCACGTAAAGGGAGAAGCCGTGGGGAAGCTGGAGGTTCAGGTAATGCGGTCAGAGACCAAAGCCATTCACCACATCATCAGAGATGGAGGACAGAGGCAGAGCCTGATGACGGAGTCCCTCAACCACCCAGGTTCTTTCCCAAACGCACCCCAGGTGTCCAACCACCTCTCAATGTGGGAAACCCGTCTCCAGGTGAAATCTTCTCCCACTTTTTTGATGCTGCAGTTTTCAAACTGATTTGTAAATACACAAATAAGAATGCAGCCAATAACCTGAAGAAAGGAAAGAAGTTCCACTGGACTGAAATAACTCCAGAGGAAATGAGGAAGTTCGTAGGCATGTTGTTGCACATGTCGATTTTGGACCTTCCCCAAATGAGTGACTTTTGGCGTCAGAAATCCATCTTCCATGTGCCATTCCCCGCCACCGTCATGTCCCGAGACCGGTTCAGGGCGATTTTATCAAATATTCATTTTAGTGACCCAGAAAAAACTGAAGAAAATGAGCAGAAGAGGGGCACAGATGGATACGACCCCCTCCACAGTGTCAGACCTGTCATGGAGATGATACGCCTCAACAGCAAAGCCATATACCACCCAGGACAGCACCTTGCAGTCGATGAAAGGATGGTTGGGACCAAGGCCAGACTCTTCTTCAAACAGTACATGAAGGCCAAGCCAACAAAGTGGGGGCTGAAGTTTTTTGTGCTTGCTGATGTAAATGGCTACACAGTTGACTTCAGGCTCTACACGGGCAAGTCCAAGACGGCATCAGGGAAGGGGCTCTCCTTTGACGTTGTTACTGGTCTTGTCAACAAAGACTTCCTGGGGTCTGGGTACGTTATCTACACAGATAACTTCTACACCAGTCCCCTCCTCTTCCGACACCTGAGCCAACAGGGATTCGGAGCCTGTGGAACGTACAGGTAATGTACAATGGCCTCCCACAGAATTTAGTTTCAGTGTTTGTAAGTCCTTTGAAGTGACAGTAATCATCTTCTTCTTTTTCTTCTTCTTACACAGGCAGGGAAGAGTTGGTGTCCCCACCACCCAAGAAAATGCTCTCACCAAAAAATCCCCACGAGGCAGCATCCGGTGGATCAGGGACGGGGGTCTTCTGTTCGTGAAGTGGATGGACACCAGAGAGGTCTCCCTGTGCTCCACCATCCACCCAGTGTACACTGGAGACACAGTGCAGCGCTGGGAGAAGACAGGTGATGGGCCACAGCAGAAGGTCTCTGTCCCCAGACCCACCACGGTGACTGAGTACAACAAGTACATGGGGGGAGTGGACACCTCGGACCAGATGATTGGCACATATTCAGTCCACCGGAAAACCAGGAGATGGCCCACCACTGTCTTCCAGCATCTGGTTGACATCGCTGCCACAAACGCCTTTGTGATCCACAAGGCTTGCTGTGCCGGCCTGCTGGAGAGGCCTATGACCCGCCAGCATTTTCAGGAGGAGCTCGCTGCAAACCTCCTTGGGGTTGACTTGGAAAATGCCCCTCAGGAGACCTCAGGTCAGCACCTGCCTGTCTCCACAAGTCCTGGACAGCCCAAGTCACTGAGATCCACCAAGGGGCGACGATGCTGCAAGCTTTGTAAAAGGTGCACTGCCTGGAAGTGTGCAGCCTGTGATGTGGTCCTGTGTCTGCAGCCAGACAGGAACTGCTTCTGGCAGCATCACCAGGACAAGTGAGGAACCAGAGAGGAGAGAGCTGCCTGTAAAACGCCTGTAAATACTTTATACCACCTGTTTCTGTACGTTTAGAACCAAAGACTCACAGATGTTTACTGTAAATAGTTTTGTACTTTCCAAGTTCCATTTTTAACATGTAAAATCTGACTAATGCTCAGTTTTATTGTTTTTTCTCCCACTAAAACACTAAAATCAAATTCTGTTTTGTGTTTTTCTTCATCATTACACTCTGATAACATGCAGTAGATTGTAAATAACTGCCAGGTAGTGAAAGTTTCATGTCCTCTGAAAGAAAAGGGCAAAAGCACTCACAGGACTTTATCTGACCCTTTTGTCATCAAAATAAGAAAAACAGACCAGGCGGACCAAAAGACCTCATTGTGAGGCTTAAGAAGGGTTCAGGACGTGCCTCTGTGACGTGCCGCTCTGCTGTCTTCATTATTCTCAATGCGAACGACTTTAATTCTCATGCAGCAGTAATTAGACGTTCAGCAACACCAAGATAGTTACGTCCCTCTCAGAAGTCCAGTCATCTCCTGTCAGGGCGACGTGTTCGGCTGCAGCTGAATCCTTGTGCTTTTCTTTCTTTCCCGTTTCATAGAGCTCATGGATTTTTGACACTATGGTGCTTCTTGATGGAGCCTTGTACGATGCATCCTGAGAGGCAACTTGCAAAACCTTACTGAAGCCTGTGTCCTCCATGGTATTAAAGGGTCTGCAGTTTGTTGCAGTCCACTTGGCAGTAGTGTCAGTTTGTCCGAGGTAAACTCACTGACTCATTTACTGAGGATGGTTTGTTGCAAGCTGGGCGACACGTTAACCACAGTGCCAGCAGACTCCCTGACTAACACACGCTTCATGTTAATGTGGTATTTTAAGCTGGACGTGCTTCGGTGAAAAGAAAACTCCTTCCTGCAGGGTGTGAATAGTCCTTTATGTCGGTCGACTGTTCCGTCTTGGTTTTTTTGTACTCAGATTTCCCATCTAGAGGGCCAACATGCTGCTTTGCATCTTCCATATCAAGTTGGTTAATTCTGTCATGAGAGGATCAACTGACCATTTGCACAACGGTGACTCTATTTGGACAAACTGCCTGAAAAGCTGCCAGAGACGTTTCAGGGCTGTTGAGTCATTCTGTGCTGCAGATGGGTTGATTGTGTTAAAAATCTTAATCAGATTCATCATGATGGTGGATTAATCAGCATTAACACGTCAATTTGTAACTTGTAACCGGTGGGTCGCTGGTTCAAGTCCCCAGACTGGTAAGAGGTTGAGGTGGGAAAGTGAGAACGACGGCTTGTCCCAGTCTCCACCACTGTGGGCCCCTCAGCAAGGCCCTTAACCCCTGACTGCTCCTAGTATGTAGAGTTCAGGTTAACTTTGAATAGGATGGGTCAATGCAGAGAAGGTTAGATTATTCATTTTGACAGTCCTGCTTATAAAACATCCTCTAAGGAACAAAACCTTCTGATTTTTTTGTGACAAAGATGTTTGTGTTTTAATCTGTCCATGGTAGAATATTAAGAGTTATGGGGTCACTGGATGATATACATGATCTTTACAACTGTATGTGTCACGTTTCAGTCGAGAGGCGGCTGGACCTCGACGAAGTTGACAGCAGATTCAGGAAACACCGGATGCATCAGGCCAACAACACCTGACAGGATGGCAAACCTCACCTGACCTCTCAGGTATCCTCAGTGACGACTTACAAACTGTAAGCAGAAGACCTGTAAGATGTGGAATGGAAAGGAGACAAAGTCAGTAGAGGAAATAATTACTGCATGTCAGCTGTTTCTTCTGTGGTGCAACAACTCTTCTAAATCCTGAGAAGACTTTTAGAATGTAATGACTGTAAGGTCTGGAGCAGGACGCTGCCTCATAGATGGGCTACGATTGTTTGTATCTGGTTCAACATAATGAATGCAGCATGTTCTTTATCTCTGTCAATAAAACAGTTCATTATTCTGATTCTAGTGACTTTCTGTTTTGAAGCTGGTGATCATCGGTATCTGAAACTAGAACTGTCGCCTCGTGGTTGAACCCTTCTGCCAACAGTCAGGTTAGCTTCCATCCATGTCAATCTTCTGTGTAGTGAAGACTCTGAAAGAACTGAGTAAAATGTATGAAGAGTATTTTGTGAAAAAATGGAAGTTATCACTGTGTTGGACCTGCATGAGAAACTTCAGAGAATCTCCACACAGGCAGGGCAGCAAGTTCTGAAGTCAGAACCATAGTTGGGTTTTGTTTCAGTCCCTCAGGCTGAGTACGACTCTACTGGCAGTCTGCCTCTCAGCTGTTAGGACCAGGACCGAGCTGAACGTCCAGGTGACTAAAAGACAAAGTTATCTTTAATCTGTCACAGGGACTTTTCAGTTTGATCCAAACAGTGAAACAAAAAGTCTGTTTCCTTCCTATTAACAGTGACTGCATGACAGCAACAAAAATATAAAGCAAAATATGTGAAATCAAAACCTGGTGAACCACTGTAATGTGTTAAAAGGATGTTTCAGTCCAGTTACCAGACTGTTCACTGAAAACGCATCTAAAGGATCTACTGCAAGAAGTCAACTCTGGAACATGTCCAAGAAGAAACCCACTGAAAAGACGCCTGACGAACAGCCAGCACCACCACAGTGACTGCATGGTCCTGACAGTGAAACATGGTGGTGGGCTGCAAAACAACCAGACAGAATGAAAACACTGAGACTCCCAGCCTCCAGAAGCTCGTCAGGAGAAGAGCTTTCAACGCGACAGGGATCCAAACACACCGCAACAGTCGCACAAGCGTTCAGACCAGGACACACCTGCAATCTGAAATCAGCACGTAAATACACTGTTCATGACATCACACATATTGAAAACTCTCCCATGTCAGCCGGTGTGCAGTTAAAGTCCGTTCTCATGTTGGGATTGTTTCGTCCAGCCGACACACACAGTGAGACCAGACGTCTCACTTTGAGTAATGAAACACTTTAAAACAATATTTACATATTTAATGGTGCAGAATTAGTGAAGAAGTCAGGGTGCTTTTAAAAATCATTCAGGAGGTAAATTCAGTTTTTTATAGGAAGAATTATACAAGAAAAACTATTTGTTCCCTTTAATCTTACTCTTGTATTATAATGTGTAATACTTATTTTTTTTGTAATCATTGGTTTGTTTTTTCCCTCCACAGTTTACTCAGTCAGTTTAATTATTCTACCAATGTGTGTGCACTTTATTCAACATGTCTGTACTGTGAGTTTATTTACTTAATTGAACTGATTGATTTAACTCTGCTGTATTTTGGGTTTTATCCTTTAAATATTTTCTGCTGCGAATGTTGGGACTTTCTTCTTCTTCTACAAAAATAAATAAATAATAATTATAAAATAAAATAAGAAGAGGAAAAAGAAAATCCCATTTGAAGTGTTGGGGTCAAAACAATACAGTGACTCGCGCAGTTGATCCGCGACTTAGTGAAGTTTGTCCCTCGACGGCCTCCGTCTCAGTCCTCGGGTACGTAGGTGTCGGTGGTCAGCCATATTGTCTCTGATACAGCAGAAATCACACACTGGCACAGGCACACCGGCGACGGAGGGAGGCGAGGACCGCTGGCTTGAAGAAACTGGGCTTACTGGGAAGCATTTCGGTCGTTGAATTATCCAAGGGGGTAAATATGTGTTCTGTTTCTTCCCCGCTGTTCATGAAACTCCATCGTCTCTGCGGAAACCAGCGAGCGCTAACGTTAGCAGTGCTGAGGCTAGCAGGCTAGCAGCTAGGGCCCGCCGAGAGCCGAGAAGTTACCGACACCTTCTGCTCACACCGAGAGCCAAAGCCCGCTGATTTTACGGAACTAAAACTACTGATTTAGCCGTGGGGAAATGGAGCCACTTTATTCGCTGTTTGAAATGAACCTGTAAGCATATTCTGCATCCATAAATTTAACGCGTCCGTCGCCGTAACGTTACGAATGTCGCATGAATTCGATTGAGTCCGTTAGCCAACTGCACCTCAACGGTAACGGCTAACTGACCCGGTCCGACTACACACTCGTTATTGTGCCTTCGATGCAAGACGTGAGCAATTTGTTAAACTCTGGGTTTCACTGAATTTAATGCTAATTGGTGTGGCTAGCTAAAGTTAGCTAGGTTAACGCCGAAAGGAGGAGTTGATCCGGTCGGTCCGGAAAAGGTGTTGATGTTGTCAAAGTGATCGTACGACCAGCTTTTCTGTTATCAACGTGAATCTCCTATATCCATAAAATGTGCCTTTATCAGCTAATGAGAAGGACCTCAGAGAAATGGCCACACCAGCTGGTATTATTGCCCCAGCTTTTAATGAATGCAGGGATCTGTCGGCTAACGTTGACTAGCCACAGATTTTAGCTAGCTGTCTCATTAAATCCAGACTTGTTGAATCCAAACTGTCTTGTTCTGATGATTCAGGACAATTCAGCTCGAGGTCTACACTCAGTTGGCAGTTTAAAAGGTGCATTTACTAAGAATATTGCAGGTTAATACACGAGTACTGCGATAAATCATGAATGTTGTTAGGTTCAGTTCAGACAAAAAAGCATTGGATGAAAAGTACCTGAGGATAACTAATAAAACCATCAGTTAAAGCCCTGCACTCAGCAGACCTCTCACTGTCTGACAGCACAAACACAAGAATCAGATAACTACAGGAAATATGTATTTGGTTCTGCTACAACACACGTATGTTTGCTTCGGGGGTCGACAGATTGTTGGATCTGATATTCATTATATGGAAAATACAACCAAACAAACTGATTTCAGCAAAGTTTTATGCTGACTGTAAATTTTCATTATGAGATTTTTATTTTTATTGTGAATCTAAATCTGTTCTGAATTTTTGTTGTGGCCTTGATTGTATTTTTTTTTTCCCCATGGGCCCCGAATCGTCCATGCGGTCGATCCTCAGTGTGGTTGTGGAGATGATAGGTTGTGTTTTGTCAGGATTGACAGGTGGGTTTCTCTGAGTTTAGCATCTGGATACCTCCACATGTGGGAATAGGGAGGTGTCGTCGACATATACAGGAATCATCACAATAGCTGATTCTGATTCTGCTGACTAGCAGGTCGTTTTGAGCTCCTTCTACATAACTAAACTCTTCAACCCATCTCATCTTATAGAAACCTATTTTAGACACTTCTGTAAGGTCATTACCCAAAGCTGTGAACCACAGGTGAAGGCTAGAGTGTAGTTTTTGTGGACTAAGATGCTCTAGTACAGCCCCACTTCGCTGCAGCCATTCACCTGTTGATCTGAGGCTTGTGTCTCACCTGTGTCTGACAGTCGCAGCACCTTCTGCTTTTCATTTTGGTGTTAATTATGGAGCATGGCATGCAGAAAACACGCTGTTCCCGCTTTGCAGGGGTGTTTTATCCAGAGTTTTGGTGTGGAGCCTATTTTAGCTCATCAAAAATAGACAGTGAAAACATCTGTTGATGGTCAAGTTTAAATCACACCGGCAACGTTACACCTGTCACCACAGTTTAAATGTCTGTATCGGTAGGATATGTTCTCTTAGTTTGTTAGAGTTGTTGGGCTGGCGGGGGCGTTGTAGCCACCACACACAGGTAAAGGTAGGCAGTGAGGCCTGAGACTCTGATGGAGTATGTTGGCCCATGAACAACTCGATAGCTTGTGCTGTATTAGGGCAGAACAACTAATCCATTTAAAGGTGAAGCTGTAAGTTGAGTCCCTGCAGTTACCAAATCACAAAGGCAGCAATTCATGTTTGAGGTGTGGATTTTAAGTAATGAGACTAAAGCTGTCATTCAGTTTAATTTGATTAAATCCTGAAACTATGAGGGCTGTTTGTGCCCATTGATCAATGTGTGCTACATGGTTCAGACATGCTCGCTGTGGTTCAGCTAACAGTAACCCCCTCTTATTTATTAGCCGCACCTCATGCACTGTTTTACTAATTCATACTGTCCTCCTCGTGACCATCACCCTTTAGTGGTATCTTTTGTAGTAATGCTTCCTCACATGTCTTAACTCTCGTACACAGAGAATATCTAGCTCTGATAGTATCTCAGATCAAATCACCATATCAGTCAGAAGAATTACAGTTAGACGTGTTTCCGTACCGTTCAGCCCTGTGCTATAGGCTGCTTGGTGAGACGGAGCTAAGCAGTGTTTTTTCAGCCTTGCCACAGATTAGTCGGCCACCTCAGTTTTGTTTTCACTGTCAACAAATGGTTTTACTGTCATATGAAAGTCAATGTGATGAGTCTGATGCTTGTATTAAGGGACAGTCCCAGACATGCACTGGTGTGAGCCTCTTTTCATGTCCATACTACTGTAGAAGCTGCAACACTGACACTGGACTGTGAATTAGGATTTCAGTTTCTCTAAATATTAATTTTGTGTCCCATCCTTCTTCTTTTATCAGCTTTCCCACCGTGCCCCTGGTGGCCCCTCCCCCCATCCTCAGGCAAAGCCTCCCCCAAACCCCTTTCCCTGCTGGGATCAACCCCCTCACCCCTTACCTTCCCTCCTCTTCCTCCCTCCCTTCGACCCGTCGTCCCTGCTCTCCAACCGTCCGCTGCAGTGAGATCTCCCCACCATCCCTGCCAAGCTGTCGGACATGTCAGGACCCGTGCCGAGCCGGGCCAGAGTGTACACCGAGGTCAACACTCACCGGCCCAGGGAGTACTGGGACTATGAGTCCCATGTGGTTGAATGGGGGTAAATACCTTGTTGGCTGTCACAACAACATTTTTCGTCCAGCTACTTGGTTAATTTTCAAGCCGAATGACGTTTGGTTGGGATTTTTTCTTTCCAGAAACCAGGACGACTTTCAGTTGGTGCGGAAGTTGGGGCGTGGCAAGTATAGTGAAGTGTTTGAGGCAATCAACATCACCAATAATGAGAAGGTGGTGGTGAAGATACTCAAGGTAAATCTAGACAAAGACACAATCCTTCATCTCAGCAGTGCCTTTAGTTGAAACTTTATACATCCTGTCTTCAGATCTGATGAAGTCTGTCTTGTCTGTTTCCCTTTAGCCTGTGAAGAAAAAGAAAATCAAGCGTGAGATCAAGATTTTGGAAAACCTCCGTGGCGGTCCGAACATAATCTCTCTCATCGATATTGTTAAAGACCCTGTAGTAAGTATCACATGTTGGTTTGCAAGACCACACCAGTCTTTGGTCACGAGTCTGTCAGGAGCTTTATTTTAGTTACATATTGTTGGTGTTTCCTGATGACATGATTTCCTGTTTATGAGAAGATGAGCTGTAGTTTGTAATTCTTAAATATCACAACTGTACCAATAGCATGGTGAGCCTACCCTCTGTGGCAGCTTATCGGTTTCACTTGGGCTTGGGAGATATGTGTCTGTAAGTACTTGTCTAACAGTGGCTAGATAGATAAATGTAGGCACTTATGCAGCATTAATAGGTCGTGTCAGGGCTCTCTCCAAAGAATGAAGCAAAGCAGTGCGTTTGTGCAGACGTAGTCCTTTAAAATCGCAGCTGATGTTTGCTGGAACATTAAGAAAACCTTTGATTCATACAGAAACCCATTCTTAAACTGCAGGAAGCTGAAGCCACATCGTTGGTTTAAAAATACTTAACTAGTCAACACTGGGCTGAAAATGAAGTTGCTTAAGGAAGTGCTGTTCAATGGAAAGCTTCAACACTGAACATAAGAAGACATTTATCATCAGGATTTACCAGGCTGCGGTCAGCACAGGTTGTTCTGTGAGGGATGTATTTGCTTCATGCTTTTTAAGAGAAGCCAAGCAGGGAGAAACAAAAACCTCAGTTTTCTCAGTTGAGTGATGTTAAAAAAACCCTGAGTCCTTGGTGATCGACCAACTCCAAGAAGGGCTGAACCAGAGAACCTGAACTCAGGAGTTGGACGTCCCTTGTGTGTGTTCCTGTTTCAGTTTTCACCATGTTACAGGAAAGGCTAACTAGACCGATGATGGATTAAAAAAGAGAAAGGTGTTTATGCTCTGGTTTAATTCATGTTTAAATGGCTCAGTGAAAACACTACAAAGAGCCCTGCAGGCCGAGAAAAGGAGACGGTAAACTACAAAGCTTCCCTCCAGAGGTGATCATTTATAGATCGTTGGATGGAAAACGAAAACCACAATGAAACAGTCAGCAAGGAAACGACTCCTGCTCCCCTTTGTGTTTTATGCCACTTATCAATGAAACCATCCTTTGAAAAAATCCATAAATAAGACCTCATTCACATGTTACTTAGTTCTGTCCTCAGTGTTTGCTTCTTCCCCTGTTGTCGTTACAAATCCTGGGGAGAGCCCTGTTTTAGGACCACCCTAGTCCGTTAGTGATTACTTGATTAATCAGCCGACTGAAGATGGTTTCTGACAGGGTTGGTGATTGATCAATCACAAGTAGGGATGGGAATCAAAAACCAGTTCCCAGCGTTTCAGTTCCTTGGAATCATTTGCCAGTTTGGCGAACGGTTCTCTTATCGATTCCAGTGACGTCGCCATGCATGTTTGTGTAGCTTACGCAACGTGCACGGCGACGTCGTTCACCAGTGCAGCCAGCAGGAAACACGGCATCCAGGCAGCACAAACTCTCGAAAGCTCGGTTCCATTTCACGAGAAAGGACGACAACAGGGCAACATGGAAAACCTGCAAAGTGGATGTTTCATCAGAGGGAGGAAACATTACCAATACACAGAAACATCTGCACACAGCATGAGATAGCTTTGAATGAACGTTTTCAATCCGCTCCAGCGTGAATCTGAACCCAGCAGCAACGTCAGCACGTCAATGAGAATCGATAAGAGAACCGATGAAGAACCAAATCGTTAAGCAGAATCATAAAAATCGTATCAATTCCCCGTCTTCATCACAAGTCGAGTTGAGTCCTCGTCTGTTCACGTCATTGTGAGTAGATTACAGTTTCATTGTTAAACTGAGCAGCTTCAGGACGTCACCTGCGCTCTCACGACTTGTGATTTTAGAGGCTGATTAATAGAGTATAGAACGGTCAATAGATAGCTAGTGAAAGCTCCATGTGTGTGTGTGTGTGTGTGTGTGTGTGTGTGTGTGTGCGTGCAGGTGTGTGTGTGTGTGTGTGTGTGTGCAGGTGTGAGTGTGTGTGTGTGCAGGTGTGAGTGATTTGGTTGTTGACAGCTGTGGTCTGTTGGCCATTCTTGTGCTACTTACTCATCGGGGAGTGAATGCAGTTAAACATGCTGGAACGTGTCCATAGTGTTGCTCCCTGAAATACCTCCAGAGATTCCTGTAGTGCCTCAGCTGACTCCTGTTGTAGAGGTTTTCTGTCTGCTACTGCAGCACATCTAACACACACCCTTTCTGTGTTTCAGTCCCGGACACCTGCCTTGGTCTTTGAACATGTTAACAACACGGACTTCAAGGTAGGAGCTAAACTTGGTTTTTACTGTTGTATCAGATCTTGAAGCCTCCTTTCTTGGCATACTCGCTGTTTTCCCGTACACGTGTGTGTATGTGATGGAGGAATATCAAAGTCCAGTGCTATGTCTTCGGTGCCAGAAGGTCAACCGTCTTCTGGTTCTATCCTCAATCACTGGCACAGTCCTGCTGTTCAGCCTCTGCTTGCTGTTGGACATCTCCATAGAAAACCCACTGACTCTGTTTGTGTCTCCAGCAACTGTACCAGACCCTGACTGACTACGACATCCGGTTCTACATGTACGAGATCCTCAAGGTGAGTCCTCGTGGTACTTAACCTTTAAATGTCCTGAAAAGGTGAAGCATGACGGACTCCCTGGAAGGTGTTTCTCTTCCTTTCTTCAGCTTGTTTTTCTAATGGGTTCTGAACGTGGCTGGGTTCTTACACAGAACGAAGCCTCTGTTGGCCACAAATGTTCTGTCTAGGAGGAAGTGTTGTGTTTCTATCTGCTGCTGTTTTGAAATTTCTGGGATGAAAAACTTTGCACACTGAATAACTGAGGTGATCTCGTCTGCAGGCCCTGGACTACTGTCACAGCATGGGAATCATGCATAGAGATGTGAAGCCACACAACGTGATGATCGACCACGAGCACCGCAAGGTGAGTGACAAACTGAAGAGCAGTCTGGGTTTGTCTGAACTGTTCATAAAGTTATGTGTGTGTCCCTCCGTCCTCGTTCGACATTCTGTGGTTGAACTCGGTCATTCATTAACATGTGACCAATGAGTAAACGTCCCTTTACTCTGGTGTGATAAATATTTGTGTTTGCTGCTGTTTTAAACCACAACTGCCTCATTTCTTCATCTTCAGCTGCGCCTTATTGACTGGGGTCTGGCTGAGTTTTACCACCCAGGACAGGAGTACAACGTCAGAGTCGCCTCTCGCTACTTCAAAGGGCCTGAGCTGTTGGTGGATTATCAGGTACGGCTCTGTTGTTGGTGTGTGGTGTTGTTTTTAATGGGTTTGGTATGGTTGAAGTAGCTGGTGGGAGATGGAGGAGGTCTTCTGTGTTCCCTTTTGATTTTCTTTGGTCTGGATTTCCTGTCAGTCAGATTTCAGCGTTTCAGACGGAGCTGGGAGGTTACAGATAATAATAATAATAATAGTAATAATAATAATTATTATAATAATAGGTTACAGATGGTTCACATTAAAGTGCATCTCTTCATACTAAGTACATTTTTAAGTCATGCTAATGCTGTTTGAATGCTGCTAGTGTTTCTTTGCTGGTGTTAATGTAACAGTGAAAATATAACCTCCTGAACTGACTTTAAAAATAAACTGAGATCTTTGTGACGGCTCTGGTTTCCTACCGGTTCATCTCATGAATCAGGAGGTAGAAGGTGGCAGACTCATGTTGGTTATCTGTGAATACCTGGTGGCAGTGTGTTTAAATCCCAGGGTTGGATCAGCTTTTGTTCTTTGATGAATGTCAGCTGTTGAGTTTGGGTGTTTCTGTGGTGGACCGGTTGGTGGGTCTAACGAGGTCTTCCAGATCAGACCTTCTGTGTTCTCAATCTGTCTGGCTGTCTTTCAGTGAGCTGCATCTTCCGTCCTGCCAGTGCTCTGTTTGACTTCTCCATCGCTGTGTTTCAGATGTATGACTACAGCCTGGACATGTGGAGTCTGGGCTGTATGCTGGCAAGCATGATCTTCAGGAAGGAGCCCTTCTTCCACGGCCATGACAACTACGACCAGGTGAGCAGGACGCAGCGCTGTCCGTCAGTGGAGAGGAAGTGATGCGTTTACAGGCTGATCAGCAGAAAAGTAGCCTTTTGTTATGACTAGTCTGACTGAAAATAAGATTACGATTAAAAGCTGTTGAACATAACTGTCCTATCAGGAGGAGACGTGTCACAACAATCTAAATCTGCATAGTGACGTACGCCAGGGTTTCATCTGTGTTGACTAGATGTCCTCTTTTCACAGAAGCCATCCCCCTTAAAGTGTTTATTGAGTCCGTCCCAAGTGAGAAGGGAAAAAGGAATTTGCAAAAACTTAAAGTAGAGCTTTTTCAGAGTTTGGTTTTCTTGTTTTCTGATTAGAAATATAAAACACAAAGACCACGTGGTTTTAGTTTTCTTTTAAAATGACAGAAACAAGACGACCATGTGACTTCTGCTCGGGTTCATGTTGGGATTTTGTCCACTGAAAAGGTCCTTCTGGTTTTGGTTTTCAAACAGACGTCTATATATTTTATGAGTGATGGTTTATCCAGTGGTACCCAGACTGCAAACATGGATATTTTAAAGAAACCTGCTTTTTCATTTCCAGAGGTTTTTGTTTCAGAGTAGATTAACTGAGACGAAGCAGCTCAGACTAGGCCTCCCCAACCCCCCATGGTTCTTGTAGTTAAAGTTAAACAGATCTTCTGAGCGGCAAACTTCCACCTTGAGCTGAAACTAACCTGGTGTCTCTGTGACAGAGCTGACAAACTGCTCCATGCTTGTTCTCCTGTAGTTGGTGAGAATAGCCAAGGTCCTGGGGACGGAGGACCTCTACGACTACATCGACAAATACAACATTGAGCTGGAACCTCGCTTCAACGACATCCTGGGAAGGTGAGAGCGTTTGCTGCAGTCGTACGGTTGTGGCGGCTCGGTTCTGCCATCCTCAGTACTTCTAATGAAGAACAAACTATGAATGCAACAGTAAAACACACCCCTCAGCTACATGAACACGCAGTGATGTGGACCCTTCATGGAGCTACTGTGCCACAGAATAGGATCAGCTGATTACAGGCCTGACCGATTATCAGGACTGATATTGGGCCTTATTGATTATTGGCATCATTATCACTTGACATATTAAATGCACTCCCTTGGCTCGGATTCAGCCAGCTCTCTGTCTGTAGTCAGTCTGGTGTCGAGTAAAGGCCGTGGGCTTTTAAAGCATGTTTGGATGGTGTCAGTGCTGTGAAGTTAAAGCTCTTCACTGAGTTTGTGGCTAAAGTAACATCTGCGTTTTACCGACGACTAGGAGATAATATAACCGAGCAGCCGTCAGCTGAGACTGGCTGGTCCAGATCCTCTACCTTTAATTTGGAGAAAGTACAAGCATCTCATGAGCCGTTTGAGTAAAGGAGCTGCTCTCACCTCCCGTAGAAACAGCTGGAGTTCCTTCGTGTTCCATGTGTGGTATCTGCTGCTGCTGGTTTGGACGTCACTTCCTACAGCGTAAATCAGTCACAATTCATTTTTAAGCGATTTGTCTTCTGCCTGCAGGCACTCTCGTAAGCGATGGGAGCGCTTTGTCCACAGCGAGAACCAGCACCTGGTCAGCCCAGAGGCTCTGGACTTCCTGGACAAGTTGCTGCGTTACGACCACCAGGCCCGACTGACGGCCCGCGAGGCCATGGACCACCCTTACTTCTGTACGCCCCCATCAACAGTTGTTTTTTCCACTGGTAAAGGGAGAGATCATGAATAAATGAGTGACTTGTTCTGTCTTTGTTCCTCCAGTCCCCATTGTGAAAGATCAGTCTCGTGTTGCTGGATCAGCCAACCTGCCCAGTGGGAACCCGGCTGTCAGTACAGCCAACATGATCACTGGTGAGTGGCTTCATTCATGAGGACAGGGCTCTAGTCATCACATGTTCCTCTGTTAATGATGCAGTCCTTTATGTGTTAATCCTCCTCCAACTTGCAATCATTTATTATTGTCTTAATCATTAAATGTATATTGTATGTTCTAAAACCCAAACCGGTTTAGTTTACTGCCTTTCAACAGATATTAAAGCATAAACCAGGTTCTTCAGTGCTGCAGGGCTCGAAGGCAGCTGTGAGAGGTTCTTTAAAAACAGGAAGACAGATTTATCCAAGACAAAACGGCGTCTTTTCTTCCTCTCTATGTGTTCTGTTTTTCTCTAAGTATAGTAGCGTGTAAATACCAGAGGTGATCATGTAATGGTGGAAATCTAAAAGCCTGATTAATGTCCAGTTACTGTGTTCGGCTTTTCTAATTTAACATATCGTGTTTTTCCACCTGCACTCGTCAGCTGTGTCTGAGTCGGGCCTTTTCCTCTCCACCAGCCGCCTCCTCTTTCCTCAGTTTAGTCGTTAAAGTAGTCAGATTACTTCCTGTTTGGAAACACAGCAGCTTGTTTTCCACGTCAGGTAGAGACAGACGGGCTGATGGAGGAGGAACAGAACCGCTTCCCACCACTATGGGGGAGACGTCAACGTAACGATCAAGCCACTACTTGAAACTTGAACTTGACGCTCTCGGAGGTGACCCAGGTGTCCGTTGTGGTCTGTGGGGGGCCCTGGGTCTGTAGCGACGGGGGACGGGGTGATGTTGGTGTTCTGATGGCCTCTGCTGCCTCTCTCCTCCAGGTATCTCTGCCTTGCCAGCCTCCACTGCCCTGGGCCCTCTCACCGGCTCTCCAGTCCTGTCTGCTGCCACCAACGCCCTGAGCACCCCGGTGCCCGCTGCTGCCGGCGCCCCCCAGTGACACCCCCACCCAAACCCACCCCCATCCCCCTCCCCTCTCCTCAGCCCCTCTCACTCCGACCACCGGCCGGACGGGGGAGGGGGGTGGGTCGACAGGTGCCACTCTGCCAGCCCCCACCACATCCAACCTAACTCAGTGTGACAGCTGGAGGCCGCCATCGTCTTAAGAAAATGAAAGATGTTTCCCCTCCGTTCCTCTTCAGCCTCGAATGAACGTGTTTAACCTGACGTGAATGTTCTGTGTAACTGAAATATACAGATACTCCTTACATTTCCCCACAAGCTGTAGTGAATACAAAGGGGTGTGTGTTTGTGTGTGTGGTGAGTCTGAGAACAAGTGTAATCCACGGGGTGTCAAAGCCCCAGCCTCCCCCTGTGTGTTCACCTGGACTGAGAAGGCACTGGTCAGTAAGAACATGAGCAGAAGGTATCAGAGAGGTGCTGGCCATCAGGACCAAGAGGAGCACATCCTGTATAGTTTACTACTGCAGCACCGTCAGACCCAGACCTGATGAACTTCACTGACCTCCCCAGTCTGAAAACCCTCCAGGTCCCAGGAAGTGTTTGGTGCTGTTCTGTGCTCCAGGTGTGTGTGAACACGATGACACTGCAACACTTTCTCTGCCTGAGTAGTTTGTCTTGCCTTTCTTACCAAACCAGATCACCAGTCTTCTTTTTATACGCGACTCCCCCCCCTCCTCCCCTCCTCCCCCGTCACGTCATCCGTCATCGATTTGTGGAAATGTTCTGGACTGTTGGAAAAAGGTTCACCACCATCAAGTTGTTTGATCAACTCTAGTGTTGTGCTGTGATCCCTTAAGAAGCCAGGTAAGGTTCATTCAGGTTCTCAACGACATGGTGTCTCAAACGTGCTGCTTTCCAGTTCCTTGAATTACTTCAAGTGGCTTTTCTTGAATTACTTCAAGACATAACCAAAGTTTACTCAGTTGGTTGGAACAAGAGACTGACCAAACCTAGTTTTATTTTGTGGGAGTTCCAGAGATGCTGTAATACCGGCTGACGGTTGGCGTGTAGTGAGATGACAACATGATACAGCATCAACCTGCAGAAAGTTCACTCCTGTAAAGTGTCGTGACGTCGGTAAGCTTTCGGACGAGTCGTACAGTTTGTCTTTCACGTTGAGGGAAGCGGTGAGGTTGAATAGCACTTGAAGGGTAGAGTTTCCCCAGTGTTTAGTGCCAGACTTTGAGAGTGTAGACCCTGCTGTACATACGCATCTTTTTTTTTTCATTTCAAAACCTGAAAATGCAAATAAATCACGACATGTACACATCGACCTGAGAACGAAGCGGCTTGAGTCCCTACATCACTGTATATATTTTTATGTCCTCATGTAGAAGACTAGTATTTGAAAATATTTGTGTAAATAAACACGTGTTTTATTTATCAGGTACATCCGACTGATTTATGTCTGCTCACATCATGTCCTCACGTGGCTCCCAGTGGGAATGATAGGACTTTATTCTAACAATAAGGAGTCCTGGAACACATTAATGCAAATGAATACTGATATTCCATAAAGGTATTAAGTCTGAAGTGCATGAGGTTCAGACAAAGTCACTTTTTAAAACAGAAATCCTTCTTTGAGATTTTGTACAATGAGGTTTTTGTCCTTCTAGATTTGGGTCTTACTAGGAAAACTCCAAACTGTCAGCTGGTACGTTTGGCTCTAAGTCAAGGAGTTGTTCTAACTTCTACTCCATGTTCACAGGCTCTTAGGCAACTGGACAAACTCACTTCATTACACAGATCTTTGCAGTTAGTGACGACCTGATTCTGGAGCTCACGGACGTCTCCAGGTCTTCTCTCTTGGGTCACTTCAACACTTGTGTCTGTATTTTGTGCTGACAAGGAGGGTTTGGTTAAATACACTGGTGTTTCATCAAATTATCACAGACACCTTGGGCACATGTGGACTTCCTGGGTTTTAGTCCTGAATCCGACTAAAATATAAGCCGTAGATTAAAAATGAAAGAGCCATGCAGGTGAGAAGCAAACGCCTGAAGCATCAAACCATCACTGATCTGGTTGCTGCAGTCAGTCAGTCCTGTTCACGCCGGACGTCAGGGGCTTCTTCCTGATGTGAGACTTGAATGGAGCCATTTAAACTGGTGTTCTCCTTTAAAGGCCTTTATTTCAACAGCAGACCACCAGACCACGTCAGCCAAACAGAACCCAGCCCTTTTTATCAGCATCATTTACACCTTTTGTGCTTTTTCAGATGTGACGAGACGGAACAAGGTGACATGAATAGAAACAGCTTTAGAGGCCAGAAGATCAGGCAGTGAATACAAAGACAACACAGCTCATCAGTCGCTATCAAACACATTTCTTAAGTTCAAACCATCCTTCCAGTGGTTCTCTGGGAGGTTCTTCCGACCCTCTGGTGTCGCCGAGTGTTCCTCACGTTCCCTCCATCTCACTGACAGTCTTTGGTTTCGTCTTACCTCAGACCTGCTGCTGACGCTTCCAGTTTGCTCTCCTCACTCAGGTCTCAGGTGATGATCTGGGCTTTGGCTGCAGCCTCCATCGGTCCTCCTGCAGGAACCTCCTGTAGAAATGCTTCCTTCCACGCCCAGGTAGGCCGTGCCATCGACTTCACAGCATCTCCGATCCACTGCCTTCTGATGAAAACCTTCTCTGAGATTTTGAGACGTCCCCTTTATCTTGATGCTTTACAGACTTTATAACAGTTTGACTTCCCCAAAGCTTTAATCTTTAAATCCTCAGAGTCCTTTTGGTCAACAGCTGATCATCCAGAGCAGGACGGATCACGTCTTCCAGTGTTTACATCTAAAAAATCAACATTGTCAGAAAGTTAGAAGTTTGCTGCTCATGCATTCAGTACATATAAATATAAAAACAGTAGACATGTTTCACTCCACATGTCATGAACATGGACTACATGACAGGAAGTGTTCTAGTTCCTTGAGAAGCCCCACCGCTGTGCCGCCGCCCCCCTTACCGAGACCAGCAGTGGAGTTATCAGGCTGAGGTGCTGAACTGGCAGTGGACCCTCTGGTACCGTGGAGACGTGGTCCTGCAGCTGGTGAAGCCACAAAACTCCTCACCGTAGAAAAACCTGCAGAACAAGGAGGCCACTCTGTTTTAGAGTTAACAAGTCCACAGTTATTCATACCAGATCTGGTCTTCAGGGATTTTCTAACCAATAAGTTGCTTCTGGCTGGAAATAACAACAACAAGTGACTAAGGACAGGAAGACACTGTTACAGATGATGATACGACATTTCAGCTATTCTAACTAGCAGCACCTCCAAGTCTGAGGCCGTAGTTCTCTGCTATAAACCGGTGGATTGGTCCCTCTGGGTTGGGAGGAGCTGCTTCCCCAAGAGAAGGAGTTTAAATATCTCAGGATCTTGTTTACGAGTGACGGGAAAATGGAGACAGGAGGCCTGGAGCAGCGTCAGCAGTGATGCAGGCGTTTTACCGGACCATCATGGTGAAGATCTACCAGTCCATCTACGTTCCAACCCTCACCTCTGGTCCTGAGCTCTGGGTAGTGACCCAAAGAACCAATGAGCTTCCTCCTCAGGGTGTCTGGGCTCAGCCTTAGAGATAGGAGGAGGAGTTTGGAGTAGAGCTGCTGCTCCTTCATGTCTAAAGGAGCCAGTTGAGGTGGTTTGGACGTCTGATCCAGATGACTCCAGGGAGACTTGGGAGGAGACCCCGGGGTAGACGCAGAACCCACTGGAGGGGTTATGTATCTCATCTGGCCTGGAAACGCCTCAGGATCAACCAGGAAGAGATGGAAAGCTGCTGGAGGGAGGAACGTCTGGAATGAGCTGCTTCATCTGCTGCCTCCACGACCCGACCAGGATAAGAGGAAGAAGATGGATGGATGGATTTTTATATTTTTATATTTTTTGGGGGGGAGTTTTGGATTTTAACTATTTTATTTTTACATTTTTACTAAAAATGTCCAAACCTGAGCTTCCTGAAGAAGCTGAAGCAGGCTGGTCTGAGCTCCACAGGAACTTCTACAGAAGCACCATAGAGAGCATCCTCTGCCAGGGCTGCACAGTAGAAGACAGAAGGACCTGGGTCTGATGGTGAAGGCAGCTCAGAGGACTGTAGGACTTGGACTCTGTGGATGTTAAGTGTTTGCAGAGAAAAGCTCAGGTCATCTGCAAAGACAACAGCCCCCCAGGACGTTTCCTGTTTGTTCCTATAAAGACACGGACTAGTAGGCTGAGGAGCAGCTTTACCCCAATAGCCTCCATCACCTGGTCCACAAACAGAGGCGTCTAGAAACAGACCATAAATATGTGCAATAAATAAATAAGACAGTCTGTTTACATCTCTGCAGTTATTCTGCCTCACTAAACACAAACACCTTCATAATAATCTCATTTTAAGGATGTCTGATGCTTGTTTCTTTTAAAGTTGTTTGTTGTTTTTATAACTGTTGTTGTTTTTTCTTTCTTTTTTCTCCATATAGTTGTTTGGAAAGTAAATAAATGACAGTAAACATCTATTCTATGTAAAACTCTAAGACGGTGCAGCTTCTGTCCCATTCCAGTGCTCCTTGTGATTTCTCAGCTGATGATGTAGTTCTCCAGTCAGTTATCTGTCAGCTGCTGTTTACGGCTGAAACCAGAGCTCAGTGAGCTGCTGTTGGGGTCCATCATTAGGGAAGAGCTGGTCCAGTGAGACCAGGTCAGACCATCAGAAGGACTCCAAGGATCAGCATCAAGACCATCCTGATAAATCAGTAGTTCTGGTACCAAGATCTCAGGACAAACACTGATGTCTTACCGTCCTTTCTAACGTGTTTATGTCATTTCCAGTCAGAAGAAACCTGCTGGTCAAATAAAAGTAACGTATGATCTCAGCTGTACCGGTTCAGTCGGAGCTCCTTGTCTATCTCCTCCAGACTCTTCCCTTTGGTCTCTGGGAGCATGAAGTAGAAGAAGGCTGCTGCTGCCGTAGCGGTCAGTCCGTACACCAGGAAGATCCCCGACAGGCCAATCACATCTGAGGAGCAACAGCAGAGCAAGGCTTCATCAATGGATCAGGCTGGCAGGGTTATTTCATTCTAGCATTCTGAGATCTCTACTGCACGTTTTCTTCTCTGCAGTCTGTCGGACGTCTTTCTGCGCTGCTTGATTCACTGTGTGGCCTTCATGATACCTGATGTCTGTGAAGGTCCTCAGGCCTCCAGGTCCTGGTCGTCCTCGTAGTTTCAGTCGTAGCGTCTGGACTTGGTTGAGTTGTTCAAAGACAGCTCAATAAGTCCAGACGCCACGACTGGAACTACCAGGACGGTACCTGATGCCTCCGACTGGGGTTTTGGTTTTTGTCGAGCCGACTCACAGAGCAGCCAGACAGTGCAGAGCTGTGGTTGGATCACCGAGCTGATGACCAGCTTAGCGTTGTGGTGAAGCCAGGTAGCGAGGAGACGTCCAGGCTGTGTATTTATAGTTGTTACAGCTCAGCCCCACCTGAACAGAGCTCCACTCCTGTGTGCTCAGATCAGTACCTGGCAGGAGAACCAGCCTGGTCCATCATACAGGTTCACGTGGGGCAGAGCTTCCTAATCTAACCCTGCTGCTGGTTTCTGAGCGTCACACTGAGACTCACCGATAACATTGAGGAAGGTGAAGGTGACCAGCAGGTTGGCAGCCCAGTTGAAGCAGCTGGTGAAGGCGAAGGCCCGCCCTCTGACAGCGGCTGGGAAAATCTCGCTCAGGAGGAGCCACGTCACTGTTCCAAAAAAACACAATGAACAAGTTAATCTGAAGGCACTGACTTACAATAAAGTATAAAAGTAGTTAAATTAACCCAACTTTCCATATCCTCGTGGTTTCAATCGTAGCTCCAGATGCTATAATTGAAACCACGAGGACAACCAGGACCTGGATGACTGAGGATCTTCACAGACAAACTACTTCCCACATTTATTTTATTATCATATTTTTGTGCTTTTACTGACGTAAACATTTTAAATGCAGGACTTGTAACGGTGTTTTTACAGGTCAGATTGTTAAAAACCTTATTTTTGTTTCTCTAAATGACCTAAAAGTGCAAGAAACTCATCTTTTCTTTATGAGACGAGAAAAAAAACTGCAAATGTTCTCGTTGAAGAAGCCGAAGCAGTGAATGTTTGGATTCAATGATTGGCTTAAATGACAAACGATCAACACTATTTTCAGGAAATACTTTCAGCTCTGTGGGCTCGTCATGTGAATTCATTTGTGTAGGAAATTCGAGGTGCAGTTTAAAGAAGAGATTGGATTTTAGCCAAAGGAGCTTCAACTAAAATGAGCTCTTTGCACTTCTTTTGTTGCCAGGGGACGGCCGGGGAACGTCACACTACTTCTTGGTGGCAGAACCTGACCTCCTTAATGCCCAGACTTCTAATAAAGGTAGAAACACAAACACACACAGGATGAGTCGTGCTGAGTTCTGATACTAACTTGGTCCAAATCCAGCTGCGTAAGCGCTGACAACAGCCATCAGACACAAGAGGACGACCCAGTTCACCAGCGAGCCGTGGGTGTCTGGAGAGGACTCTGGAGGACGTCGGCTGACTTCATCAAACTCTGCCTCCTTTGTGTTGTTGCTGAACAGCTCGTGGCTCTCATTAAGAAGTGGTTGGAACCCCGGTGAACGGGGCGGGTGTGTTCCGTTAACGGTGACGTCCTGAGAGCCACACAGCCCTTCAGCTTCCACCGGCGAACGTCCGCTGAGCAGCCCGATGGCGACCAGACAGACGGCCATGACAGAGCAGCAGCTGATGAGGAGAGGCCTCCGTCCCACCCGGTCCAGAAACACCATCGATGTCAGAGTTGCGATCACCTTGACGAAGCCCAGGCCCACCGACGCCAACACCGCCGAGGCGTCGCTCTCAAAGCCCACCGAGTGGAAGATGGTGGAGGCGTAGAAGAGAACGTTGGGTTGACCTGTGAACTGCTGGAACAGAACCAATCCCAGTCCAACAACAGTCCGGGTCCTCATGTTGTCTTGGCGCTGGAACAGGTACAAGCTGTTGTACCGGACCGTCCTGGTTTCTCTGCTGGAGGCCACTTTGAAGTCGTCTTCTTCTTGGGTTCCAGTGGTCCTTGTGACGTCTGTTTGGCTGAAACCTTCCTTGGTGCTGGAGGGAAGAAACCAGATGGAGACCAGCTGGACCAAGGTGGGAACCACAGCCAACCCAAACATCCACCTCCACCCTGCTGTAGACCCAGACAGGATGTAGTTCATGGCATAAGCTGCCAGGATGCCCACCGTGATTCCTGCCTCATACAGCGTCACCAGGAAGCCCCTGCGGTCAGGAGTCACCATCTCCGACACAAAGATGCAGCAGGACATGGAGGAGATGCAGATGGCAAAGCCCACCGTGATCCTGCCCAGCAGCAGCGCAGGATACGAGCCGACGAGCAGGACCAGGCTGCCGGCGAGGACCAGGACGTTGCTCAGGAGGATGGAGCTCCTGCTGCCATGACGGTCGATCAGGCAGCCGCCGGCGACGGAGGCCAGCAAGGCGCCCGCCAACAGGGAGCTGACCAGAGCCTCCTGCTGGACACACGTCAGGCTGAACTCTGTCCGGATCTGCAGCAGAGCACCAGAGATGATGCACAGCTCGTAGCCGAAGACCAGGCCGCCCAGAGTGGAGGCCACGCTGGCCAGCAGGGGGGTGGAGCAGCCTGGAAGGAAGCAAACATCCAGATGGGTTACGTTTAGAGGCACAGCAAACATAACAGAACAACCCCTGGGTGAACTTATGTCAGTGATTCAACCTGATGGAGCTTCATCAGACGGTTCAAACTCCATGAACGTTTAAAGAAAGCAGCAAAAGCCCTGTTCTTCAAATGAGCAGCGCTTTTCCAGATGGACGGCTCAAGTGTTCATTACTACATCTGGGCTCCACGTTTATGAGAATAACCTTCAAAACACCTACAGCTTTAATGTCACGGCTGAAAACATCCTTCAACCAGGAGGAGGAGACGTCGCCGTAAAATCATTCATTCATTCCTGTTTTCTTACTTCCACACCTTCTGTTGTCCTTCAGGTAACATGACAGCGATAAACAGCTGTGAGGACAGTAGCTCAGATTTAATTTGTCCATTTTACGCCACATTATATTTTATATTTCCCCTCCTCTACAGTTCAGATTGGAATCCTGTTACTGCAGCACGTTTACCTCACAGCTCTACTTTACAGGAACGTTTCATGGAAGACATGTGATCTAGGTCAAAATCAGCAGAAAACCCTCCATCCAGGGCGATTTTATGGATGTTCTGACATTTAAAGACAAAATATAATCACCTAAAATGTCTGTTAGGTCAAAGTTTAGTGCTAAATCAAAATTCACGCTAACATCTGGCAGAAGTGGAGAACATGTTGACTTTACCCTGCATGAGCTTCACGGTCAGAAACACAAGTCCAGCTGTTGGTAAATGTACTTCTAGAGCCGCCTTCAGAGTGTATCAGACGTGTAAAAGACAGAAACACCATAACATGTATTTCAGGCGGTGATCAAGCATAAAAATAAAGCTGAGTATAAGAAACATGGAAATGGTGGTTAGGGGAGTTTGTTCCACCGCTACAGCATCACTTCTAACATTCTGGGTCTCACATCCAGAACATGTCGGGATTTAAAATGTCAAAGCAACGAGAAGGAAGCCAGAGCAGCTCAGACGTGACCAGAGGGATGCAGGACATGAAGGATGTCAGATCAGGCAGTTCAGAGACTTCTGGTTGTACATAGAGAAGAAGAAGTCCTCAGTAGAGCTGCTGAGCTGAAGCCAGGAGTTTCTACTGTCAGGATGTGAAGCGGAGCCGACCCTTAGAGAGCTCACAGTGCATCAGTCGGAGCTCGTCTGTGGAGGTTCTCAGTCGTCCAGGTCATGGACGTCCTCATGGTTTTAATCGTAGCGTCTGGACTGGCTTCAGTTTCTGGAAGACATCTTCCATTGGATGATGTCTTCCAGAAACTGAAGCTGGTCCAGACGCTACGATGGAACCACAAGGACGACCATGACTTGTTGAGAACAGCGACTGATTCCAACCTGCTCCCCTCCACTTTGCTGTCTCCATCATGCTGGAGTTAGCATGCTGCTAAATGCTACACTCCTGTCCTTCCAGCTGCTCCTCAGACCAACCTGCAGCTCTTTGATCCACCGACTGAATGCAGATGAGGCGACAGATCCAGACTGAACCTGCCTGGTTTCAATGTTTTCATTCACATGTGGAAAAATGACCAAACCCTGACAGGTTGAGTTTGATCTGCTGAAACAGGTTTTAACGACCTGTGAGGGTCTGAATGTGTTTCCAGCAGCTGGAACACTGAAGTAGCCCTGCAGGTAAACTCAATGCATCTATCTTACGTCATGTCAAACTAAATCAATAAATAAAGTGACACCCTGCAGCTGATGATTCCTATAAAACTGTTAAACTGGATGCTTACCCATCGCCTCTGCTCCGTCATGTGCACACTCCAGTCCGGCCCTGCAGGGTCTGGATCCGTCCCTGAGCTGACATCCTCTGTTAAAAAGAAAGGCGAATCATTAAAGAGGTGACAGGAACCATCCCCTGGTCCTGGTCCTGGTCCTGGTCCTGGTCCTGGTCCTGCGCCCACAGGGAGTCCTGGAGCTCACAGAGAGAGACGAGGGATCCCACAAGAGTCTGCTGCAGCTGTGGCGTCGTCATGACAACCCTCTTGTTGATTGCCATGGTTTCATCAGAGGGCCTGGTGACGGCACGGTGCAGAATCTGGAGTGTGGCTCTGAAATAACAGCAGGACAGACGAGCTGCACCGCTGGACTACAGCAGAGACCAGCAAGACCAGGTCCTGGTCTGAAGCTGAGGCTGCTTTTCATTCCTCACTGTTTATGGACTGATAATGTTCAGACCAGGTCCAGTAGAGGGGTCCAGTCCTGGGACCATCAGCCTCAGTTAGAGGTCTGTTTAAAGAGAACCAGAACCTCAGCTGGACGTTTATGATGAGAAGATTATTTCAGAACCAGGATCATGTTGTCTTTATTTAAACAGTGACAGATATTAAACTTTACTCTGAGACAGTCCATCGTAGACATTGATCCACTCTCATCTCATCTCATCTCATAGGTTGGTTCTGTGTTGGGTTCGTTTTTCTCTTGTTAACATAAAAATACTCATAAATAAAAAGTTTAAAGAAGAGCTGGACCAGACCTGATCTGACAGTGAGGAACATGGAGGCTTAAACTGATGTCACTGCTGTTTGATTCATGTCCTGCTGGTTCTCTGGTTCATCCACAGGTGGTTCTGGGTTTCAGACTGACTCAGATCTGCTCTGAGGATCCAGACAGTTTAATTTACATCATGTTCATCAGTGATGTTGACTTTTTTTTCAGAACTGGTCTTGTTTTCTGTCAACATGAACATCTGGTGCTTCTCTGGTTCCTCCAGGATGAATCCACACATCTAACTCCAGCACTGATTCATGACACCAGACTTCTCCTCCCTACAGAACCCCTACATGAGGCTCATATCAACAAACAAACAAACAAACAAACAAACAAACAAACAAACTCTTCTCACCTCAGAAACTCTTCTTCTGGTCTCCTCAGACTCCTGCAGTGATTTCAGAGCCACTCAAAGACCAACCAGGGACCCTCCAGGACCACAGACGGACTCTAGACCAGCTGGGGGGTGGAGGGACTACGGTGGACAGGGTCCCTCCTCGGAGCACTAAGGTCCAGGACTTCCTCTGAACTGTAAACCTGCAGGACTACAGACCCCGTCCTGCTGTGTAAAAGTAAAACCCGGTCCAGCATCGAGCAGCAGAAGTTCCGCAGATCAGCTTCACGTCCGCCGATGAGCAGAGACCCACCGAGAACCCGGACCGAGAACCCGGACCGTCCTCAGACCAGAGATGCTCCTGAAAAACTTCTCGTCCTCCAGGAAGTTGCAGCGACGTGGCAGGAAAACACTTCTGGGTCCCAACAGCAGAGGTCGACATCTGACCGACCGACCCGGGACCAGAGAGACCAGAGGGACCAGAGAGACCAGAGAGACCCGGAGCTGGATCTGACACGAACCTCCACCTCTGGCGTCTCAGCTGATCAGTGCAGGACCTGGACCTGGACCTGGACCTGGAGCCCTGCCAGGGTCCACAGAGCGGTCCGGAATCACTGAACATGTGATGAGCAGCAGTGGTACCTGTGTGTTTTCTAAAGCCTCCATCCTGCTGGAATGAAGGAATGAAGACTTTCTGCGTTTCAAACATGTCGCTGTCTGGATTCTTTCAAAGCTCTATTACTACTGTTAGATGGACTCATGCTGTTAGATGGACTCATGCTGCTGCACAGGAGGGTCTCCCTCCTCTGTCCACTGTTAGATGATTTAAATTCTATCTTCTCAACTGCTGCATCTTTTACAAGTTGATGGTGTTTTCTTATTTCTTATAGGAGCAAAAAAAACCCCAAACAGATACTTTAGAAAGACTGTATTTAAAATACAGTCTGAGGGATCACTGAGTCAAAGCTGAGCCCAGTCAGCTTCATACATGACCCTGGTTCTACTGAGAACCTCCTCAGGTCTGGACCTGTGGACTGGGTCTATCTATGGACCAGGTCTGGACCTGTGGACTGGGTCTATCTATGGACCAGGTCTGGACCTGTGGACTGGGTCTATCTATGGACCAGGTCTGGACCTGTGGACTGGGTCTATCAATGGACCAGGTCTGGACCTGTGGACTGGGTCTATCTATGGACCAGGTCTGGACCTGTGGACTGGGTCTATCAATGGACCAGGTCTGGACCTGTGGACTGGGTCTATCTATGGACCAGGTCTGGACCTGTGGACTGGGTCTATCTATGGACCAGGTCTGGACCTGTGGACTGGGTCTATCTATGGACCAGGTCTGGACCTATGGACTGGGTCTATGGACCAGGTCTGGACCTGTGGACTGGGTCTATGGACCAGGTCTGGACCTATGGACTCGGTCTATCTATGGACCAGGTCTGGACCTATGGACTGGGTCTATCTATGGACCAGGTCTGGACCTGTGGACTGGGTCTATCTATGGACCAGGTCTGGACCTATGGACTGGGTCTATCTATGGACCAGGTCTGGACCTGTGGACTGGGTCTATCTATGGACCAGGTCTGGACCTGTGGACTGGGTCTATCTACGGACCAGGTGGACCTGTGGACTGGGTCTATCTATGGACCAGGTGGACCTGTGGACTGGGTCTATCTATGGACCAGGTCTGGACCTGTGGACTGGGTCTATCTGTGGACCAGGTCTGGACCTGTGGACTGGGTCTATCTGTGGACCAGGTCTGGACCTGTGGACTGGGTCTATCTGTGGACCAGGTCTGGACCTGTGGACTGGGTCTATCTATGGACCAGGTCTGGACCTGTGGACTGGGTCTATCTATGGACCAGGTCTGGACCTGTGGACTGGGTCTATCTATGGACCAGGTCTGGACCTGTGGACTGGGTCTATCTGTGGACCAGGTCTGGACCTGTGGACTGGGTCTATCTATGGACCAGGTCTGGACCTGTGGACTGGGTCTATCTGTGGACCAGGTCTGGACCTATGGACTGGGTCTATCTGTGGACCAGGTCTGGACCTATGGACTGGGTCTATCTGTGGACCAGGTCTGGACCTGTGGACTGGGTCTATCTATGGACCAGGTCTGGACCTGTGGACTGGGTCTATCTATGGACCAGGTCTGGACCTGTGGACTGGGTCTATCTATGGACCAGGTCTGGACCTGTGGACTGGGTCTATCTGTGGACCAGGTCTGGACCTGTGGACTGGGTCTATCTGTGGACCAGGTCTGGACCTATGGACTGGGTCTATCTATGTCTGCATCATGGCTCCACATGGAGAAGAAGTGAACAGAGGAA
Source organism: Dascyllus trimaculatus (assembly GCA_024666655.1). Taxonomy (NCBI): domain Eukaryota; kingdom Metazoa; phylum Chordata; class Actinopteri; family Pomacentridae; genus Dascyllus; species Dascyllus trimaculatus. The sequence goes on from JAMOIN010000546.1 coordinate 274,963, forward strand.
GTGAACAATGTGACTGTGAGACTGGACAAAGATGGAAAAGGATCCAGGAAGACCAGTGATCCACTAAGAACCAGTGAAGCCCAGTGTCAGCAGGAACCAGGAGGTCTAGAAGGAGCCATAGTAGCACTGATCAGAGCTCCTACAATGACTCCACGGACAGGGAACTACTTTCACTATCTAGCTGTGGACAACAGACGGCAGCTGCTTCACACTTGGACCAGGGCTGATCAATGGAGACCAGAGTTAGTGTGGAGCTCAGACAGTGTGGAGGAGCCTGGAGAACATCAACCTCTATGGACGGAGGACCACAACTAAACCTGGCTGCTGCTCACAACTAAACCTCCAGACAGTAAGTACGACGTCCCTCTACTACATATACAGGACTAACACTGTATTATTATTGCTGCTGATATCCATTAGCATAATCTATAATCAGTATTTCCATGTTTGCTGCTACTGAGACTGTATGACTCCTCTTTCTGCAGGAATCACACTTAGATCTAAACAACAATATGATCTGCAGGATTACTTTTCTCAATAGTTTGTTCCGTATCAGTTTCCATATCGAGTGTAGCAGTTCATTTACATGTGTGATATGTCTTTTATCATGTGTACTATTTCATTATCATGTGTTCCATCTTATTTCATTACAGGAGCTACGTTTCCTTTTTAATGTGTGATATTATTTATTACCTCAGTATAACTGTCAGCATTACTGGAGCCTCCTTATTTTATCTCAGCATTGTACCAAACTTATATCGTATTACTTTTCTACCTTTCATATATTATTTTATTTTATTTTTCTGAGCAATATGTGGGACATGAATTTATAAAGTTTTATCTGATCCTAGTGAAGCGGTTTTCCTTATTGCTGATGTGTAATACTCCGTGTGGCCGCTGGGTGGCAGCAGAGCAGAGCGGAGCAGAGTCAACAGCAGCAGGACGTCAGGGCGTAGAAGAAGAAGGAGATCCGGGAGGAGGAAACATGGCGGCTGCAGACTTGTTGAAAACAGCGGAGTTACTGAAGCAGGGAGCAGAAGCCCGGGTCTACCGGACACGGTTTCTGGGGAGGCCGACGATAGTGAAGGAAAGGTTCCCGAAGCGGTACAGACACCCGACGCTGGACGAGAAGCTCACACACCGCCGGACCACCCAGGAGGTCCGGTCCATCCTGCGGTGCCGGAGAGCAGGTGGGTTCAGGGCCGGACTCTGGAGGGGCTCAGGGGGTTTTACTGAATGAAAGGTGGACTGGACCCATCAGCAGCTTCAACACAGGGAGACATGGTAGAAGTGGAGTCGGTCAGAACCTGCAGGCCGAACAGTCCTGGTTAGAAACACGTGGACCTCCTGGACAGTTTATTTAGCTTTAATGTAGCCCTCAGTAAAATCTGATCAGCTTCCTGTTTAACTGTTGAGATCCAGAGTTTATACTGTGATCTCCTTTAGTGACGGTCAGAGGAAGTCACTCTCAGGTAGTCTGTGGTTAAATGGGGCGTGGCTGCTCACGTCCACCTGGAAGTCCTCTGGATGTAGCTTCAGCTGTACCTGGAACCACACTGACGGTTCAATCAGCAGCCCGTCAGAGGATCGACCAGGTAGCTGCTGGATGACCTCCATGATGTGTGACTGTAGTTGTCTTGATGCTACACGGCTGATATTTTCTGATCACTGTGACAAACAACAATCTGAAAACGTGACAAGGTTAAAAACAGTCCTTATAATTCTGACCACTGACACAAGTTTAGTTATTTTACCAAAACACATCAGGTTATATAATAATAAAGATAATAATAATAATAATAATAATCTAACTTTCACTGGGAAAGTTCTTTCTCTGCATTGACCCATCCTGTTCATAGTTACTATACATACTAGGAGCAGTCAGGGGTGAAGAGCCTTGCTCAAGGGCCCACAGTGCTGGTTACTGGAACAAGCTGTTGCTCTCACTCTCCCACCTCCACGTCCTGCCAGTCCGGCAAGAGGTGGACTCGAACCAGCGACCCCCAGTTCTCTTCACAGACCACTAGACCACTACTGCCCCAAACATATGCAGACTCTTCTTCCTGGGTCTAATGAGGCTTATTTGTTGTCCAGAAATGATTAAAAACATATCAGTTGTATGGAAACCAGCAAAATCATAGATGTACCTGCAGAAACAACCATGAAATGCACCTTGAGCTGTTGTCCTCAGGGTGGCGCTGTAGACCAGGAATAGCCTCCAGTAGTGAGACAGGAAGAACCTATACTCTAACTCTTCTCTCCTGTTTGGCATCATGTTCTATGTTTTCCTCTTTCATTCCCACTGTGTCACTTCGTAGCCAACCTGTGATGTTACTCATCGCTGTGTGCTGACGCTAAATGTAGTTTTCCTCAGTACTGACCAGTGAGCTGCACTTGGAGACGTGATCCTTCATCACCACGAGCACAAACCCTCAGTAGAGCAGTGGATGTGGATTAATTGACCAGGGCTTCAGCCAGACGAGTCTCTTCTCCCTCCTGTCTGGTTAATGTTGGTTAAAGCTAGAGAGAGTTAGCATGAGAGCTGTTGTTAAAGATGCAGCAGGACGAGTGTCACAAAGCACTAAGTGGTGTTTTCATGTGGTGATTAAAAAGAATCACCAGCCTCATCCTCTAGTGCTGCTTTAAAAACAGGTTTGTAGTTTTAATAATAGATGATATTTTTATTCTCGTGGTTTCAGTTGTCAACTTGTTTCAGTTTCTCAAACATCTTCCTCGTCTTGGACAAGAGGTGAAATGTCTTCAAACAACTCAAGCAAGTCGATAATTGAAACCACGAGGACAACGATGACCTGGAGGATCCTCACAGACAGTTTCTCTCTCTGTTCTTCTCAGGCATCTCTGCTCCTGTCGTCTACTTCGTGGACTACACCTCCCACTGTATTTTCCTGGAGGAAGTTGTCGGCTCCTCCACCGTCAGGGACCACATTGCTTCCACTCGGCAGTCCGACTCCGGTCCAGACCAGGAGCTGCAGCAGCTGGCTGAGCGGGTGGGTCAGATACTGGCCAGAATGCACGACGAGGACGTCGTCCACGGAGACCTGACCACCTCCAACATGCTGCTGAGACGCAGCCGGAAGGACGCGGAGCCCGAGCTGGTCCTCATCGACTTCGGCCTCAGTTACATCTCCGCTCTGCCAGAAGACAAGGGGGTGGACCTGTACGTGCTGGAGAAGGCCTTCCTCAGCACCCACCCCAACACCGAGGAGCTGTTTGGAAAGCTGCTGGAGAGCTACGCCGCGTCGTCCAAGAAGTCAGCGGCTGTCATCAAGAAGCTCGACGAGGTTCGGTTGAGAGGGAGGAAGAGGTCCATGGTGGGGTGAAGGTTCCTGCTGGGTAGGAGGACGGTGCTGCTGAAGACTCAGTGACACGACGGAGCCGATGCTGACTTTGTATGTAAAATAAGACGCTAAAATAAATAAAGTTTTCTACCAGTGACTGATGACTGTGTGCTGGTATGTACAGATCCTGTCACATGTTCGTAATGTTTGGACCAACAAGGCCTAAAGTTACAGTAGATTATGAAGGTCTGAGCTCTACAGACCACAGGTTAAAGCTGCTGAAGCCTCTTCTCAGTTTGTTTCCTACCTCAGTGTCTTAGTTCAGACTCCTGTTAGTGTTTTCAGACAGACCATAGTTTGTGTTTGTTGCAGAAACGTCAACGAGGCTCATGATCCATGTGTTTTTACCTAGTTACTGTTTTCAGTGCATCCAGTACAAACGGATTATAAAATAACCTGGTAAAAACACTGCTACTGAAAGATCACCTGACATAAAGCATCATAAAAGCAGATTTTCACCTTCTAGCAGTTTGTTTTCAGTCTGACGTCCATCTTTCACTCTGCTGACGGCATCTCTTCGTCTTTTCTTCAGCTGAGTTTTGCTTCTCTGGGATGTTAATCAGAGCTGCAGATTCATTAGCTGCAGGAGGTTTTCCTCGTCTGTAGGTCCCACTGTTGGAGTTCTGACTTCAAGAGGAGGTGTCCATAGAGGCTGTAAGTCTCATTGAACACAGTATTAGAGCTCTACGATCAGGAATGCAGCACAGCCTGGTGACGTTTGGAATCATCACTTCTGTTGGGAGAAGAAAACCAGCCAGACGAGCGGCCTTCAGTCGGTCAAAGCTACAGAACAGTGATGTTTGGATCCAACAGGCCTGGCAGTGATCAGATGTGGGTGTGGATGGAGAGACTGAACCCGGCATTCTTCCTTCAATGAATGAAATCATCATCGTTTAAAAACTGCATTTTGTGTTTTCTTGGGTTTTCTTTGTCTGAGATTAAAATATGTTTTAGCTAGTTCCCCACAGATCCACCACGACTAAAGCTCAGCTGGAATCTGCCTTTATTCAGTCTTATACAGTGTTTTAACAGAGGTTCAATGTGCTGCCTTGATAGATAACAATCAGGTGAGAAACCAGATGTGATCAGAGTATCTTCGTATACAAACGTCTCATATTGTTTGTTCTCTGCAGGTATCTCTCTCTTTTTCCCCTCACCCCAACAGGTCGAGGCAGACTGTCCCCGCTCCCTGAGCCTGGCTCTGCTGGAGGGTTCTTCCTGCTTAAAGGGACATTTGTTGGGTTTCTCTGCAGTAGTAGAGAAACCCAACAAATGTGACCTGCCCTGAGAACTGAATAGAACATGAGGAGTGTTTTGTCTTTGTGTGAGCCTCCTGTTGTTTCCTAACAATATAATTACATCAACATACGACACATTGAACCTCTGCTGTTAAAGCTGAGTCAAACCAAACGAGACCAGTTCAACAGAAACGGCAGGAGCTCGACTGAGAACCAACAATCTGCTGGTCACATACTAACTTCAGTACATCAGTTGGCATCAAGGCATTCGTTCTGTGCTTGTGTCACATAAACATGATTTAATTAATATTTTAACAAACTGAATCACTCAGTTAACACCGACTTTTCTTACAAAACAACAGATAATTGGATGAAAAAGACGACATGCTTCACCAGGACAACAATCACAATAAATACCAGCTATTCCCCACTAGGTGGAGTCAGTCAGTGATGCTCAGGAAATAATACAATCATCATTATACCAGCTTTATCCATGTAATACTTCACCTTTACATGACATTCAGTGCAGTTCTGATACCGTATGGATCCCTTTTACCACCTCACAACGTCACTTATAGGCATTAAACCTCCTCGTCCATAAACATTTGGCAGAATCTTCAGCTGACTTCAGGTCATAGTTCAGCTCAATCATGGACTTCGATTACTCTCCATAGATAAGGCACTGGACGGCTCAACACAAAACTACATTATCTGACTGACGGCTGTTATTCTGACATTTCTAGAGGATTCATGTTTTGAAGCATTTGCAATAATAAATGAATTAATGGAGAATGGTTTGATCTTTGGAGCATGTTTCTGATTTGCAATCAATAAAAATAGAGGCGTCTGTTTATGAAGCTGCAGTAGATCTGTGATTGTCCTCTGCTCTACTACCTGCACCTGAAGCAGCTCTTATGGCACCACAGACCTGGTTCCTTCCACTTCACCCAATCACAAATCACAAATCTCCAGCTAAAGGTATAAAAAGCGAGTCCATCTTGACAGCAAGATGTAGGCAATACGGTTGGTCTGTATAAAAAAGATACGGAGGACCCGGCGGAGCAGCTCGGCGTCGGGGATCAGCTGAAGTCTCGGTTGGTCAGGATCATGGGGGCCACCAGGGTCCAGACGTAGAGGGCCAGACACACCCAGCTGGAGGTGATCTTCACCCACACCGCCGGCCACTTGCTGGTGATGGTGTAGTCAGCTTCAGGGCTGCCAGGAGCCAAAACACAAGGCTGAGTTAACCGGATGAAACAGACGACCACTCCTCAAAGTGGTCAATGTGTTTCCTCGTCCAGATGGACACGACAGACTTGGTTGAGTTTCTCCAAGACGTTCCACCTCTCATCCAATGGAACGTGGATGAGAGGTGGAACGACTTCTAGAAACTCAACCAAGTCCAGATGGTGCCATTGAAACTACGAGGATGACAGAGCTGCTCACTGAAAACAAAGATCAACACATGGTTCAGCCAACAGCTGACAGCAGTTCCCACCAACAGCACTATGACCTACAAGACATATCTGGGACGACAGCAGCAGCAGATGGTCATGTAGTAAAGTCTTTTCAGTTCCTTTAAGCATCTGAATCCTGTGCTGAGAGGAAGAGTTCACTGACCTGTACCAGTTGGTGAGAGTCATCATGATGTAGAGGGAAGCCAGGAAGAGCATGAAGTGGAAGAAGGAGTAGCTGTACTGGACCATGTCCCGCTCGTTGTCCTCCACCCGCCTCGGCCCCGTCGGCTCCTCTGATAGGTCGGGGCTGCCGCCGCCCTCAGCCAGGATGGACGAGTCTTTGGAGGCCATGGTCAGCTTGTTCACCTGGCTGGTGCTGGACGAACGGATGCTGTGGGCGAAGCAGAGACGAGTGGATCAAGCAGGAGTGAAGAGAACAACGTCATGAGTTAAGAGGACGGCGTACAAACAGAGAAGGCTTCTACATTTCTGATGCTGTTGTTTGCTGTTTAGACCATCTATGCTCAGAACACATGACTGTCAGCTGGTTCATCGTCCTACGAGCCGCTAACTGACAGCTTTAAACATGTTTCTGAGCTCAACCAAACCAGAACAGTTTAAGTGAACACCCTCCAGTAACTCATCAGTGTCTCATTTTCCTCTCATTAAAACGACTCAGACGTCTCTTCACACCGTTGCTTCCTTCAGAATGTGCAGCTCTATGAAGACCCCTCCCCACTCACTGCAGCTCCAGCACACCAGCTCACCTACAACTCTGCTCAAACACTCTAAACTAATCTGCACCACACAATGGCAAGTTGTTAAACTGGAGGAACTCAGCCATCCGTGTTCAGACCAGGTAGGAGGATCATTCCTTTGGTTTGTTCCATATGAAACCTGTCACTGGTTCACGGCGACGTCCAGGAGAAAACCCTCAACATGCTGTTTATTGTGTTTCCTCTGGATGTGTCTCCCAGCACATGTTAAAGTAGACAAACTGGAGTTTCATCAGAGAAGTTCTTTAAAACAACAGACAGCTGAACAAAATGATCATCAGTTCAGTGATATGCTGGGAAACCTGGAGCTCTGGCATTCATGTGGACTTTCCTTTGACTTTGACACCCATAAACATCCCTGCAGACGAAGCAGACCACCCCACACTGTTAGGTAGCATCAGCTTCCTTCAGCAGGACAGCGTTCTTTGCTGACCCAGCCTCCAAATCTCCCCAGACCCTGATCTGATTGAACATCTGAGGGATGCATCGAAACAAGGCCGAGCCACGGGGGATCCACCTCGTAACCCAGAGGACCCAGAGGACCCAAAGGACCCAGAGGACCCAGAGGACCCAGAGGACCCAGAGGACATGTTTCAAGTGTTACAGGCTGGCAGTGACTCTACCTGGAGTAAAGGATGCACAGGACGAAGATAACAAGCCCCACGATGCTCTGAGCGTCCCACCACTGCAGGTATGGAGACGTCAGATTGGGCTCCTCTGTGCCAATGATCACCACGGCCGTCTGGTTCTCCACCTCCAGGGGAGTCGGCGTCGGAGCTGTGATCTGCTGGAAGATGCTCAGCAGGCTGGGGTTGCATGCTCGGTCTGAGGGCAGGAGAAAACCCAGCGTTAGAACGTCCAGCTCAGAGTGTTGAGATGGTGATGAACTGCATCAGGCAGCATTTACAGATATGTTTCATGCTCTTACATCCAGTGTTCATGTGCTTGGGAAAGAATGTGTGGAAGCCGGGTCTCTAGCTCCATGAAATTATCCTGACAATGTGACTTCAACATCAACACGCAGAAAGCAACAGTGGAGGAATCAGTTAACTACAGGAAGCTGTGGGCCTGAAGTGGAACAAACTCCATCCACGTCCAACAGAACAGAACTAATGAAGGCAGTGACTCATCGCTTCATGACACAAAGACACAATTTCTATAAAATGAGAGAACAGGAATGTTCTCACCAGGCTCGTTGGTCATGGCAGACCAGGTCAGAAACATGGTGTACAGGGTGATGATGGAGGACTGCAGTAGACCCGAACGAGGCTGAGACTCCTGGAAAGGAAAGACTCATACATGTTAGAATTCCAAACATTAACTTCTGTTTACTACATGCTGAACTGCTGACATGTAATCATGTTATATGAATAGAGAGAATGGGAAATAACATTTAAAGGGTCTCCAACACTGAGAGATGACCAGATGATTAAATTATCTGTAACCGCTGACGGCTGGTGAAAACCAACAAGACCCAGGTGTTTCTAGTTAGTTTTCCTTCTCCAAAGCCAGACACTCTACTTGATTAGAAGATGAGCTGCAGACGAGCTAATCTTCCACCATCAGCAGGAACCTCACTCTGAAGTTCCACTAGTCTACCGACAACAGCAGAAACCTTTCACAAAACATTCGTTTTTTAGGGTTTACAGCTGATGTTAACCCTCTGAATGCTAAAACATGTCAGGTTTAAAAAGGCATCATCATTAAAAAAAGTGGCGGGAGCGTCACGATGTGAAGCACGGTGGTGGCAGCATCATGATGTGAAGCATGGTGGTGGCATCATCATGATGTGAAGCACGGTGGCGGCAGCATCATGATGTGAAGCACGGTGGCGGCAGCATCATGACATGAAGCACGGTGGTGGCAGCATCATGACATGAAGCACGGTGGTGGCAGCATCATGAATTGAAGCATGGTGGTGGCAGCATCATGAATTGAAGCATGGTGGTGGCAGCATCATGAATTGAAGCATGGTGGTGGCAGCATCATGACATGAAGCACGGTGGTGGCAGCATCATGATGTGAAGCACGGTGGTGGCAGCATCATGATGTGAAGCACGGTGGTGGCAGCATCATGACTTGAAGCATGGTGGTGGCAGCATCATGGTGTGAAGCACGGTGGTGGCAGCATCATGATGTGAAGCACGGTGGTGGCAGCATCATGACTTGAAGCATGGTGGTGGCAGCATCATGGTGTGAAGCACGGTGGTGGCAGCATCATGACATGAGGCACGGTGGTGGCAGCATCATGACATGAACACGGTGGTGGCAGCATCATGACATGAACACGGTGGTGGCAGCATCATGACGTGAAGCACGGTGGTGGCAGCATCATGATGTGAAGCACGGTGGT